>VZRE01010501.1:136750-163241 GCA_013396775.1 Cephalopterus ornatus | reverse complement strand
GTGGGTAGAGTCCTTCACAAATCTTCGTTCGCGAAGCCTAGCCATGATGATGATGTTATAAACAAACATTGTGCAACTCTGGATATAATGGAGCATCATATGATTTATTCTCTTTTTCCCATTCCTACCCCATGTAAATAATAGAATGTTGTTTTACTAAATACTATAGCAGGTCAAGAAAACCTTTCAAGACTGAATGTACTGCATGACCAAATGTTCCTGTCAAATATTCGAAATTGACATCACCTTTCTCTGCTATTTCATTTTTCTTCATACTAAAAAACGTGACTTTGCCGAATCTCCTGCTTTGCATGCTGGTGTGATTTTTAGCTTGTTATTACAAAATGAATTATTATATATATGATTTTTAAGTCAACTTACGTGTATTTTCCAATAGATACAAAAAGACATCCTGCTCAGAATTGTCTTAAGATTCTACCATAACTATTTGTAATCCTGTTTTCATTCAACATCTCTATCGCTCCTTTTATTTTAGCCATCAAGATTGCAGATTTAATACTTCATTATTCAGGTTTATTGAGTCAGATACCCTTGAAGGTCCTTAATATTCATTCCAACATACTCCATTATTAAATCATTTTGCATTTTTCTGTGTTAATAATAAAAGGTACATATTTATTCAACATCAGCGGTCAGGCAGTCAGATAGAGAGGATGAAGCTACATGTTTTATTCAAGGTCTCAGTGGAAAGCAGCACAAGGATCATTTTGACTCTGAAGGTACCAGCAGCTTCTTAGCTAATATGGTTGATTTTTCTTAACTAAAAGGATCTAAATATTTTTGATTACTTAATAGTTCTATGCAACAAAATCTATACTGCTAAAATGTTCCACTGACAAAGTTCTCAACATACTCATGGGGTCTGTCAGCAGCTGCCTGTAGCTCTTTCAGCACGGTGAGAAGTGCATTTTGCATTAGCCTGTGACATTATTGGGAAGCCCTCATTTAAAACAGCAATACTTTGTTAATGAACACAATGTCAGTGTTGCAGAACACACAGTAAACTTACCCAAAAAAGATGAGCATTGTATTTGCTCCTTATTCCAATTTTAAAAATCCTAAGATTTTGTTCCTTTATTTTATCATTTTAGCAATCTTGACATCTGTTTAGGGTTCTCATTTCCCTCAGATGAAGAGCCTTTACAAACTTGTCCTGTAGCACTTAGTGCACGAGGAGCACAAGCCAGGTTTGGAATCCCACCCTTGCCTAACCCAGGAGAAAGGCACACTCTGCCCCTGCACACATCTGCTAGTGCATAAAACCATTCAGACTTTGGTCAGCTGAATGAAATATCATCTGCTTTTGAACATGTGAACTGACACAGGCTCCTATGTGTGCATTAAGATATCTTAAAATAGGAGAAGCTTACTCATGAAAGCACCAGAAATACAACCATAAAGGACTTTAATCTCCTAAATACCCAGATGAAATTTCTGGTACGGTGTTTCTGTTACTCCTCTTCCTCCAGCCTTCTCCCCAAACAGTCATCTAAGGAACATTTTGCTAATTCAGGCAAAGTACAATTCTCTATATTGCACCCAAAAGCTTTATTCTTCAGAGTTGTCAAAACAGTGTCCTATTGCTAGAAGAAATTATCTTGTTGCTATTGCATACACATTTTTTCAATTTGTTTCTCTGTATCTGCCTACTCTAGTTTGGGGGAGAAAAAACCCAAGTTTCAGTTGCGGACATGCTTTCTGCCTTATTTGATCAAGTACAGTTCTGCAGCTGCTACTGAAAATCTCTGCTAAGTATATACAAAATTTCTGACAACTCATTCCCTATTATTAAAAAGAACAGCAGACTGACAGGAAGGAAGCACATCTCTGACCAAGCAGACATTAATTAGATGTTTATAAAATTTATAAAATTGAATTATTGTATATTAAGGTAATTTTAGTTCAGCATTTTCATAGCATATAACAAAATATGGAAAACTAGTAATTTGTATTTTAAAAATGCATTTACTTATGATTCTGTTCCAGTTTTTCTTGATTGCACATGGCTTTTTCACGAGATGTAGCAACTTGAAGCTCTTGGTTTCTAGCTCAGAATATGGAAGTTGAACATGAGGTCTGTGAGAACTCATAGTCTCGTCTGAAGAACCAGAAGGAAAACAAGCAATCGTGGAACTGTTTGCTTAGGAAACAAGACGTTTCTTGTGCTGTCAAGTAGCCGAATTATGCTAGTTTTTTCGAGATATGAAAAGGAGCAGATTTGGAAGGTTGTGGACTCTGTGGAAGATTCTGAGCAGTCTCAGCTTTAAATCACCAACTTTGATTTCAGCCACCCACAGTTACACTGCTCTGTCCAAGGCAGGCACAAGTCAGCAACTTTAGAGCTCTCTAACTGGAAAAAAAACCACCACTCCTTACATTCTGAGAAAATCACAACCTCTCTTGGGAGCGGAGTTACACAACAAATGGGATGCTAATCTGCAGGGATCAAGAACACTTTGCATCATCACTGCAACACTCTTCTGGTGGGGAGAAAGGTGTCTTACACTGCAGCAGGATCAGGATGTAAAAGGGTCTATGCCCCTGAGAGAGAATAAAGGTCCTTGTGACGTCCGGATTTAACTGGGGTTCCTAAGTCTGAAAGTCCTCAAAGTTTATTGGTCCCTTGAACTCTGATAGTGATGAACTCTGATCCCTCAGCACAGGTGTCTATTCGTGAAGTACAGGACCAAAACCATTTCTCCTTTCTCTATAGGAGGAGGAGGAGACTTCAAACATCATTAAATTGCTTGGGCGGTCAGCAAATACGGATTTGCCTTGACAGGGTTAACAGGACTAAAATCTTTCTCTAGTTTTTGAAATCTTGAAATACAACTAATCAAGACTGTTTCATTCAACAGACTGAATTACTGGTGTACTCTGCATACCTCTGCAAAATGTTTTGATTTTAGTTAGCTAAACATGTTTGCTTGCCATAAAAGGAACTTGACATCATTGTCATCAGTAGAATTAAAAAAAAAAACCCAGACATTCCAAGATACTACTTAGTAAGGCACTATAAAATGTGAAGAAACCACACTTTTCTTTTTCTTTCTAAATATTGCAAAATATTTCTACATTATACATGAAATGAAACAACAGGAGTTAATAGTATGAAAAAATATCAATCAATGTAATAAATTAATTTTACTCCCTTTATAAGGGGGAAGACTACATTTTCACACAACTTGGCTACTTTAAATTTTAATAATATTGCCGAGGAGCTTTTTATAATTATATAAAATATTGATGTGGTGCCAGGAGAAAGCATTTCAAGTGCTGCTGTGAGTTTATACATTGCACCCACATTTGTTAAAAGCCTCTTGTTTACATACTGCGTCTTTTACATCTACACACATATACACGTGCACTTAACGTATACAGTTTAAAAATCATACCATTGCAGAAAGAAATTTTCTACGCACACAACTCATCTAGTTTCAGAAAAAAAAAAGAAAGTAATAATGTTCTGCTACAATAAAAAGAAAAAGTTCATTCTCTGCTTCTTCCTACTAATCTTAGTTTGAGCTTATATTCCATCAATTTAGATTAGGAAAGTTCAATTGCAAGTGGGAAGGAAGCTCAGTACCTAAGTGTAGTAGTGCCAAAAGAGAGACAGGCTGTTGTAAGAATTCTGCTAATCAAAAACCCAAACCAAAACAGACATCATAAAATATAGTAAAAGGACAAAATAAGAACTGAATGAATACACTTTTAACTAAGACTTTTAAATATGAAATACTAATTACTAGATGATTTGGAAACTAGGAAGTGGTACCATCAGAAACTGCTTAATACTGTGGGGTTTTTGCTTAAAGGATAGGTATACACCTTTAAAAAGAATAACTGGGAAAGTTCATCAATAACAATTTAAAAAAATACACTGAGGGTAACAGAAATCTGCATAGCTACCTGCGAGAAAATGTATTTCATTCAATTTTCAAACTAACAAAGATTCCTAGGCTTGGGGAGGGGGGAAGACCACTGGCTTTTAAACCTTTAGAGCTAGTGGCACAAAGAAACAGAATAAGACATGTCCTTTCCCCTCAGTGTGCATGTTAGAAAAAAGGGTTTATCCTCAAATATTTACTGGGTGTCTCTTTTGGATGATGTTAACTATAACAGCACAACACAAACTGATTGAAAAACGGACTATTGCAATTAAGTGACCTGACTTATAAATCTAAACATAGAATGAAATTAATACCTGCATTTACAACAACACAGCTTCAATGAAGAATCAGAGGAAGGGTTAAAAATAAGCAGCAATCGGGGTTGCTGTTACATGCACAGACATTTGCTTGTGAAAATTAAAGTGACTTGTACTACAGAGCACAGGGAAAAAAAAAAAAAAAAGGAAAAGACAAAATCATAATACTCAGTGATTGGTGAGCTCCCGAAACGATAGCACAGGTCAAAGAACTGAAATAAGAAACTTAAAAGTCTGCATTCACTGCCTTTTGCGCAGATGACCAAAGTTACTACGATACATTGGAGGGTCTAGAGAAATTAGAGGGAGCCGTAAAGGGAGATTTACAGCATGAACTACGAGCGATTTAGAAAGAGAAGGAGCGATTACTGATAATATCTCCAAGACTTAAATGTTGCTCCTGTGCAGCCTGTTCTTGCAGAGGTGGCCCAGATTAGCTGCACGCCTTTCTATTTTTACATACATTTAAATTAAATAAATAAATAGATTGTCAAATGAGATTAGTTTAAAATATTTTCCCAGAAGATGTCCAGGCTTTGAAGAGGAACACAGAAATGCTTTTAAGTATGTCTATTTGTTCACTGATTTCTTTGTGGGGTTGTTTGCTCAGAAAAAACGTTCTGTACCGAAACCTGGATGAATTAACAGGTTAACAGCTTTACTAATTCACAGTATGCATGCCACAGTACAACATTATTTTTAAGGTGAGCACATTTTTGCTGCAAGAAATCAGAACAATGCTGAATATAAAAATCACAGGAATAGGAACATTTTATCTATTTCTTTATCTGCGGTTGCCAATTGCCAGACACTTCAAAAGCCAAGACAGACTGTGACAACTACTATAAAAACAAGCAGGTTAAACAACACGCATTAGAAGTTTTAATCTCATTAAGATTGTTTCATTTCTTACAAAGAAAGCAAATTCTGAACAGCCACAAGTGATGCAGCATTTGTTGTACGACTGAACCACACAGTGAATCTTACAGACACAATTGCAATATTTTCTAAGGCAATGAAAAGCAAGCAGTGCACTCTGCCACATCCTGTAAATCCTGAAAATAAATTACAGCATCATGTTAATGAACCAGTTTGTTCAGACCCTCCCTGGAAATGCAAGCACATGTACTGCACACTGGCTACGCTGAGCTATCCTGCAGCACACACACCTTTACAGAGCAGAAAACATGCTGGGACTATAGGCTAAAACCTACAGTCCCAAAGTCAATTTATTAATAAAAGATTGACATGGAGAGAGACACTACCTACCCACAAATACATCATCATCTTGAAAGAAATCAAGGGCTCTGTCAGCAAACAGAAGTCTCCTTACTTCACCAAGTATGTCTGGAAGGAAAACTGAAAACAGTGGGTAGAAATCTTGCCTTTTTCTGTCAAGTCCTCACAGTTCTCTTCTTATACAAGGTATTTTTTTAAGTTTGTTTATGAGAATAGCATTCGTTCAGTGGCTCTTTCTGCTTCTGAAGTGACTTGCTTCAGGCTGTCTTTTTTCTTCCCTTTTTCTCCCTAACTCAGTCTGTCCTTTCTTTACTGTCAGGCTTGCTTAGGTAACAATTCTTGGTGTATCTATTTAATGAGCAGGTCCGTGCACTAAAGGCAGCCAACTACATTGGAGAGAGAGGAAAAAAAAAGAAAAAAAATAGTAATAATAAATAAATAAATGGGAATATACCACTTCCTGATTATTATTATGGGATCTACAGACGCCCCCTCCGTAGGAATTTATAGGAGGATTTCTAAGACGTCTTGAGGGGGGGAAGGAAAAAATCCTCGGAGAATAGCAGGTGACTTCGGTGGCACTCAAGCCATTACCTCTCCTTGCTAAAGGACCCAGTTCACAAATCCTGCATTTGAGAAATTTTTAAACTCAAAGCAAAGCTCCTACAGAAAAGAAAGGAACATGTACTGCACCCTGCTTCTCCTTTATCTCTTTAAATGTACTTCAGATAAAAGCCGCATCCAGTCAGGTCAAGGCCTTTCCCAATCTTATTACGCTACACAGGAGCGTTCAACACACTTTTCTACAGCCATCTACTGACTCCATGGTGTTATTGCTGCTGCTGTTCCTGCTGCTGGGAGAGAACTGCCAGGGTGAGGAACGGGGAATATGAACAGTAAATCACACCATAAGTGAAGGTGTTTGCGCTAATTCAATCTATTTTTGGTAGGGTTGGTGTTTTTTTTCCTACCATAATACCTATTTTAAAATCAAAATCAGAATTTTGATTCGCATATTTAGCAAAGGTTAATCAAGAGAACGGGATCTTCTGGTCTTTGTTTTTGTTAAGTTGAAGGTCCTTTATGCAAATGAGTGAGCATGGAAGGGACTCGGTTTTTTTTTGATTGCAACTTAGACTTTTATCATTTGCTAAGAAAGGCTAAGAAATTATTTGCAAAGGCTGAGAAAGTACTTTTAGCTCATTTAACCTGTCTCATTAAAAACACACAATGTATTTAGCAAATC
Organism: Cephalopterus ornatus; assembly: GCA_013396775.1. NCBI lineage: Eukaryota > Metazoa > Chordata > Aves > Passeriformes > Cotingidae > Cephalopterus > Cephalopterus ornatus. The sequence continues at coordinate 156,528 of VZRE01010501.1, read as the reverse complement.
TATCAACAGCATCCTCAGGTGAAAAACAATTTTACAACATAAAGAAGACAAACCCTTGGTCACTTTTAAGGCTGCATTATTGGACTTGAAAATCATCCCTGACCTTGTGAACTGGCAGCACATCACACCATGACCATAATATGCTTCAGGTATTGATGTGGAAAGCTACACACACTGTCTGCTAAGTGCACTAGCTACTAGAATATATACATAACAATTACAAATCAATAATAACTAAAAAGAAGAAGTATAACTAAAAAACCAGCCACAAGATTGAGATTAAGCAGAAATTTTGCCTTATTTTTATGTTTGATTATTTATTCATTATCTTTGGTCACAGACTGAGCACTTCTTCAGACAAAAAAATTGTAGTTCTTTTTAACTAAAGACTTTGGTCTTTTTACATATTCAGTCTAACCATATAAGGTAAAATGCCACCTAAATAATTAAAATGCATTAACTAAATAACTTAATCATTCACTGCACCAGGGCAGGTGGGAAATGGAGAGGCACCTGCTGAAACAACCTGTAACAAGGAGACATAACAGCAAAGCAGGATTGGGGGAGCAAAGTAAAATCCACACCCCTAAACCAATGGTAAACTACCACCAGGGTGAAACCCCCCCCAAAAAAATAACTGCTATAGCACTAACATTATTTAACAGAAAAATAAACCAATGAATTCATATGACACGTAACATTAAAATGTATATGGAGATATTTATATAGATCGATACATGTAAACACACAGAGCTATTCATGTTTGATCTGCTAAATATTATGTCCAGGTAAAAGGTTGTTGCCTCTTTTATTGGAGGCAGAAGGGAAAGATTTAACATACCAATTACTGAAGTGATAACTTTTACTGTAATGTACAAGAACAATACCATTTTAAATAGGTTTAGTGCAGTTTCATAAGGTAAAGCCACTTCCTTTACACAGGTAAACTTCAAGAGGAAAAGAAAAGTCTTTTGTTTACAGTTTTGAGTTGTTTAAATCAGTTTAAGCACCAATATTCAGCACTCTAAATGGCCTAACTTGGTCACCTTTAAGCTGTACACTTTCACCTCATTTAGTCTTCTGCATAGTGCACTGTGTTCAGCAGTCAGTTACACTATAATAAACCTGAAATATCATGCTAGAATGAATTAGATTATAGTGGGTAGGCTGAAAATACATTTTCTGATAATGTATCTGCACATCTGCCAGCCAGCAGTTCTCTCTGATCTGTGCACCTCAACTGAACACAGCGGGCTTTAGAATTTTCAAAGACTGGTTAAAGATTTTATTAATATGATAAAAGGCTGTGCACAGCTATTGACTATAAATCACTTTTGTATCAAAATTTCCCTATTTTGGAGCACAGGCAGCATCTAAAACTTCAGTGAATTGTTTCCCAAGGCTTTCAACTAATCTTTCTGTATTCTAAATTCTCTTCATTATTAAATTGATTACTCAATCAATTCTTCATATCTTATTCCTTCAAACAAATGGAACAATTTCTAATGCTGCTATACAAAACCATTCATTTGAAGTGTTTTATTTTTAGTGGAGGTATTATTAAATACTTTGTTAGATCATCTGTAGTTTTTGCATGAGTAGAAAAACCTGGATAAAAATCTGATTGAAAACAGGTACATTACTCTGGGTTTTGCACCTATGACTGAAGTGTAAACCAAACCCTGTTCACTAAGGTTAGTTCTTACATGTTCAAGATTTGCAAAGAGTGGCAAAAAAAAGTAAACAGAATGTACTGACCACAATAATTTTAACAAAGGCTGGTCCAAGACAGCTGACATCTGGTCCAGGTTAAAGGCTACTGAAATGAATGAGAATCTTGCTGTTCCTTTAAAATACAAGCAATCAAAAACTCTGTTACAAATTTGAGTATATGTTATTTGCTGATAATGGCCCATGTCCTCTGATGCTCCCAAACACGTTCATATGAGGCTCTTCCACAGGTATTTCAGAGCACGGCATTTCTGTGCAAGCTCCTACCACAGCCTTAACTTTTATAATCAATCAGAACATCATATATTTTCCCCTACGGGATCACAAGGGATTGGTGAGATACTAAGGGTAGATAAAAATAGTTGCTAATAGCAAAAGTGAAATAATAAATTGTGTGTTCATGATTAATCAAGACTAGTTATGTGTGTGATCAGCACATTCTTATTGGCACCTAAGCAGTTCAAGTTTAAAAAAAATATAAAATCAAGCTCTAGATTCTAGGAGTTCCATTACCTTATTAAAGGCCTGTAACTCATGGACATCTCTTGGCATATTTTTTAATGACACAGAAGATGGGAAATAGCATCGATATTGCTGCTTACTGCCTTGGAAGATAAGAAAATACAGACCAAATTTCTCATCTTTCAGGGGATGTAGGAGCTGCAAGAACATCAAAGTAGTCTCAGTGCTCAATGGTATGATCTCTATTTTTCTAGGTCCTACATGAACATATAGAAGGATATTGAAATAATATATTTGACTAATGGATTGCAAAGACAAAACTTATTGGCTTTAATGAGTCTATGTTTTCAACTAAAGGCTGTTCTTCAGAATTGAAATCAGAGGAGGGATTTAATAATTCTTTAAAAAAAGAAAGCTTAATAAAGGAGGGAGGGAGTGTGATGGTAACGATTATGCTGACATTACTGGTAATGAACTGGTTTCTTTCACCTAAGCTTCACCAAGAAAAGATACCAACGATGCCCATGATACATGAGCTGCAACAAGACTAAAATCTCACATAATTCACACAGAATACAAAAAACAATTTGAAAGATTTAGAAAGCTAAAAATATTTGTGTTTGTGCCTAATTTCCACACTTTAACAGCCTCATCTATCATTGCTATTCGTAAAATGAAAAACTGCAAAGGGTTAGGAGGTATGGTAAAAAAACAAGCCCTTAATCTGCTCTTAAATCACTGCAGTGTTTAGGGGCTGGGTTTTGCTGTTGCTGTTTTTCAGGCTTTTGCTTTTTGGATTCAGCATAGCTGCAGAAGAGCAATTGAAGCACAACTTTATGTATGCTTCAGTTGGTTTATAAACTATTCTGTGTTTTCACCACGCAGTTTTGTTTTTTTTTTCATTTTCAATTAATTTCTACTACTTGAGCACTTCTGTCGCTTTTGATGCAAGAAATTAGTTTCTGTGTTCATTTGCTGCACAACGAGGACAGAATATTGTCCCAGGAAAGCCTGAGGAGCAACCAGCCAACAGTTTGGTCATCAGACATCACCACAGTTTAAAAATATCGAGTCAGGATTCCTGGGTGTTTGATGAATTGTGTTCAGTGCATAGTCTAAGGAGTGACAAGTAGGATGGAGACAGATGGGAGCTTCCCCAGATCCCAGATTCCATGACGCATGCATGGGATGCACACAGCTGATCGTATCCCATGGATCCAGGAAAATGAAACTTTGCTCTCCCTTTTCCTAGCGTATGATGGGCAAAGCCATGGCGCTCTGAGCCTTTGCCTGGTATGTTCACTTCATTTGTGATGTTTCTGGAACAAAGGGAGCGGCTCATTTCTCCCAACATTCAAACGTTCTATCCTGACAAGACTCTTAGAGGGTAACTAAGAGACTATAACGAACCCAAACTATTAGTGATCATTGGTAACAGCTCAATCCCTTATCCATAATTTCAATGGCAGGTGTTACATTGCTGCTGCTTCTTCGCCGCTTTTAGTGAGAGCAGACTCAGCCAATAGCTCTGCCAAGGAAAACGCCGGCAGCCAGAGGAAAACCTCACATATTCTCTCCTGGTTTTTAAGCTGTCCCAACTGGATTCTAGCCTCAGTCCTGATCAGGGAGGGTGTCACTGTGGGATAATGATGGACTTGATTTTCCTTAGAATAAGTTCTGAGAAAGAAAAATACACACAAGGGAATTAACACAAGGACAATGGGATCTCAGAATTTACAGCCATCGGAAAACATTGTTTTAACTAAATTTCCTGAAATGTTAGTATGGCTCTCCGACTTCCTTCTGGATAATGCCCAGATGTTTTTGCAAATCTTCACCTTGATTTAGATACTATGCTTATACAGATCACAAAAAGACACAGATCTGGTTCAGCATGTAATAATTCACACTTCAACAAAGTAAGTTGGATATCAAATATTGAGTACTGGTAACAAGTGGCTTTTGATTCATCTGTTCCTTGAGAACTTAGATTGGTTGAATAAAATTGAATGAATTCAGTATCTCAGGATACTCTCAAGCAGAAAAAAGAAACTAATGTCATGAAAAAAATTACCTCCAGGCAAATGTTTGCTTAGCTTTAGTCAACATCTTCTTTCCACTGCCCATAAAATCTTTGATTCAAGAGAACACAAAGACAACTTACAGTCTTATAAAGCATTTTTAAAATCTGGTACAGGGTATTTCCATCTTCGCAGCAGGACACATAATTATATTCTCCTTAGGACAGGCTAAGCTGAAACCAACTATTGCTAACTATTATCTGTTTGTTGAAATACAGAAAGATTCTCTTTTCAAGATACTGCACTCAAATTTGCTTTGGGTAGAGACCTTCTACCCAGTAGTAGAGCCAACTAATCCCACTCCTCAGTTAACATCACCCAAAACACTGCTGCCAGTAGGAGCATAAATCAGTTCACATCATTTGATGTAGGGACATCATGGGGCAGGGGGGAGGGATGACATTCACATAAATAAATAAAACTCGCCACACTTGCACAATAAATAAATACAGAGTTATATCCATGACTTCTTTAAGTAATTTCAACTATTCTAAGGTAAGATTTTGTTTTAAAAAGCGGGGTAGGGGTTAACATTTGATAATCATCACTAATATGATAAAAGGTAGCTATTACCTATGACTTAAGGACTTCTTCCCTGTAATTTTCAGTTTATGAGTTTATAAATTGCTTTGTTATTTAGTGCAGGCTCCTTAAATCCTGAAGTCTTTATGCACTGGATGATAACAAATGGATCAGTTTTACCACTTATAATAGTTCAGTAAATCATCAAACAGTCTACCTCTCAGCAAAGCCATCATAGAGAACTTATCACAGCAAACCTATCAGTTGTTATTTCTGACTGTACACCCGACAAAGCTAATTCATGCTCTGTCTCCTTGGCACACTTGTTTTTTAACAAGGTGAGAACAGCCTGGCAACTGAGGGTTGGTTGTATCATTGTTTTGATTTGGTGAGGGACCTGCATATCTACAGTGTGTGCTAAAAGGACACCTCCTCCTCCTCCCAGGCTGATGTCAGCAGCACTGCTACAACAGCCATGGTAAAAGGAAGGCAAAAAATCTGCTCCCCTGCCTGCTGAAATCTTGGGAAGAGCGGCAGAACCAGCCTCGCCATCAGGCTGCTCAGGATCTCCAATCACAAAATCACAAGGGCCTCCACAGCAGCGTCCTGGTGAAAGTGTTGCCCATCTCCAGGCATGTAAAATGACAAAAAAGTAGACACAAGGGAGGTGTTTTAGGGAGGTGCTGTAAGAGGGGAAGGCGTGTGTGCGGTATGGACAATTAAAACACTAAAATATTGTCCATTCAGAGAAAAAAATGGGGAAAAGAAATAAATAGGAGGATTCACATATCTACAAAAATAGACAAAAATCACAGAATCTGATGATGTAAAGAGATGATGCTAGAGGTGCTGGTCACTCCCAGTATATTACCAGAACACAAGAAGAGCACTGAGTTAACTCTGTTAACAAAACAGCTGAGTATGTAATTTTTCATGGGTTACTCAGTAGTGCTAAATTACCTGTCTCATTAAAGCTGGTTTTTGTGTACCATGTACAATTGCAGAGTGTAAAACTCCGTGTACACAACTGCTGGGATACTTTTCACACAAGCAGGTGCTGTGTTTAATAATCAGGGACCTCACGTGCAAACACTGGCACACACTTTACACACTGAATTCCCCAGTCAGGTACACACAGTCAGAGGGATACTCTGGCAGTGGCATTGGTCTGAAAATAACTCTCTTCAGAATATTCTTCTGATGTTCTGTTTGAAATTCCTAGTCCTCATTCTCAAGGAAATCAGAGACTGCTTGAGGAGCTGTAATGGCACCATCACATCGAGAAAAGGAAGCCGTGATGCTGCTCTTTAATAAATCAATGCCTCTTTGGCTGCCTTCCAGACCACAAAAACACTTGGGCATCTTTGCCTGCCTTTCATTTTGTGACTTGTAGGACTCTCTCCATCATCTTGATGTCTGCAGATATTCTCCACATCCCTTTCTTNTTTTTTTTTTTTTTTTTTTTTTTGGCTTCTGCAATGAGAGTCACTGAACATTCCCCTTTAATAGGTCTCAGATTATGGTTTTCCAGTAACCCTTGACATTTACTGAAACCATTTGTGCACTAACGACAAGCAAGTAGTGAGACAACAGTTTTCTTGATGCATGCACTGTGCTGTATGTACATGTATGTCCAAATTTGGAATTGCAGAAGTGACTCAAATTATTTTGAGATCACTTCAGATACACTGGGAAAGTTCTGCCCATCAGTCCAAACTAGGTGAGGGAACCCAGGGAATGTCAGGAGACAAAATGAGATGAAGAGTGCCTGCTTGGAGTCTGGTAGAGGGAATGTCTTCCTCTTGTCTTGGAGCATGACATATCTGTGAATGGATCCATACACAGTCTGTTCTTCTTCACACTGAATGCTTAAAAGCACAAAGGCTCACCTCTAGATTTAGAATTTCTTTAAACAGGACACGGTTGTTTTTGAAGGACAGGTATTTCTAGAAGAATTACTGCAACATGCCACTACGTGTAAAGAAGTTCTTGTAGTTAAGTAGCTGCAGATGCACCTTGCAGGTAAATGCACACAACATTGCTCCAAGGAACACACTGAGACCAGAGACCTGGGCCTTGCTTCCCCCACAGTGACAGCAGAAGATGACCCTTCCAACATCCCCATGGAACGAATGATTTTTCTTTCTCTGGTCTAAAAAATTTTGGGAGTATGCAGCTTATTGCAAAAGGTCAAATCTGGAATACTTTTGCCTGCATGTTTCAAGCATTACAAAGCCTGTCAGTCCTCTGATTCTACACCCACCTGCACGGCAACCCAAAGGCCAGTACACCAGACAATGATCAAACCAACCTGTGCACGCTTCAGACCATCCCACTGCCTTCTGGTACTGTCAGAAATTCCTTCAAAGCAGAGCTGGATTCCCTGACTACTCATTCTCGCAATTACAGAGTTCAGTTATCACGCAATTCTTTTGTCTGAAATCAAAATCCTCACTGCATTCTCTCCTTACACGAGCTGCCCATTCCTTCAGTTATTAAATTGATTGTACATTAGAGATGCCATGCTTACCTCAGACACTCTCCATTAGGAGGGATCCAGCCTGTACACTAAATATTTAATCTGGGCTCTGAGATGCTCTGAATCTATGTATTCTCTATTCTCCTAGGGGGTTCATGGTTCATATCAGTTGGGTACTTCTTTCCCAGCAACAAAATGCAAAGTTAACTATTTCCAACAGCAAATGCACACGTACTGACACTGAAACAAAACAAAATAAAACGAATTACATCCTATTCTGAAGACAGTGAAATTCTGGAAATATAACCTCACTCTCCAATCTACATGTAGATTCTTCTGATAGTAATAGACAGAAAATACTTTTGTGTACACGTGAAAACTGAGATTTTTTTTTTTCCCCCCCTCAGGAGGGAAATTCTCCAGTAGGATCACAAGGAGTGATTGTTCCTCACTTCACTGTCCCATCTTTCACCAGAGACAAATCGCTAACATGATGTCAACATTCTGATGCAGCCTGAGGTTCCTGCACAGTTCTGAAGCACTTCCCAGGACAAAAGATGGTTGGCACTTTGAGCGAGACTGAAAGAGAGCATCAGCAAGGGACTGACCCAACATCTGCTGCTTTTGTTTTCAAAAAAACTATGCACATGGAAAAGAAGCAGCCTCTGTGACCACAGCCTTTGGGTAACAGTATCAATATCCCTTCTCTCTGGGACTACATTAGTCCCAGTTGGGCTCCACACACAGAGTAAATTGCAAAATGCTGATCAAAGGCATCACAGTCTTTTACTGCTTCTCACTGAGAAAGACCTTGCTAAACCGCAGCATCTTGGCAAACATACAATATTAAAGCATTTCAAAAGATACTAGTTTTTTTTTTTTTTTTGACATACGAAATTTATTGTGCTGTTGTGGAAAACCAACAAAGAACATTTAGAATTGGGTACCCTGCTTCTATTTAGTTACAATCTCCTAAGTCCACAAAGAGCAAAGGGGTAACTAGCAAGGCTTGTTTTCCATTACGACCTGCACTTCAAACAAGGAAATTCCCCATGAGCAGAGCTCATTAATGCAATTCTTCAGAGGCAGCAAGACTCCAGACTGCAGTATCAGATTGCATAAAGCCCATCTGGCCACTCAGAGGTGATATTTTGTGTTGTTTTCCTCCGAGCATTCAACTCCGATGCTCTCTATGCAGTGAGTGAGTCTCCATGTTCACCATCCAGGCTGGATTAAACCCTTCCGTGGTTATGGATATCCAAACATGCAAGTCAGGGAGCACAAACACCTCATTAGACATATCCTAATTTTTTATTCGATTAAGATACAGCTTTTAAGACCATTTCTACGCTACAAATCCTGATAGTGTTTAGATTCTTAACAGCACCTGGCCAAGGAAGGAATGCTCACTCCCTGTTTTCCCCGCGTTCCAGCAGGAGCCCAAGCAGCCACCAGGCAGAGATGTGCTGAGTGCTCCATCCAACACACCACTGGAAGCACATCAATACTGGGCTTTAGTTCCAGCCACAGAGCAAAATAAACAGTGCAGGAACATAGCAAGCATTTGGCTGGGATTTAGTTCAGAAAACCACGCAGGAACATAAATCTGCTTTTGCTATTTACTGTCATAACATCAAAAAACTTGGTTTCAACTGAGTTTCCTCTACATTATATTGTCATGCTAATTGTAATATAATTACAGTTGCATGTTTACTCAGTTTCTTTCTAGTTCTAATAACTAGAAAGTTATTAAAATAAGTTTATTTTAAAAAGTGTTTTCCAACACTTTCAAAATAAAACCTGGATGATTCTGAATGAAATGTGAAAACACGGTGTCATTAAACAATTTGAAAAATAAGACTTTTTTTTTCCTTTCGACCTTTTATAAATAAAAGTCCACGTTTTTCATGTCATTATATATTTGATATCATATAAGCTACAGAGTTCTCTAAAAATGGTAAAAGCCTTTTTGAGAGTTAAATGTAAATCAATACCATTATGTATTACCTTGGAATCTCTAGCACCTTTCCAAAACAAGAAATTAGTGAAAAAAATACCCACTTTTAAAAATTATTTTGGCTCAGTCAGAAGTAGCTCAATTTTAATGTACTGAATAGAATATGGAAACTAATTTCTTTCCGTCCAGTACATCTGACAGCTGTACAATAAGCATTGCTTACTGTTTTCAAAGCAGAAGGAACTGCATGGCAATGCTGGCACACCACGACTGCTCTGTTCTGTTGGCAACATGTGCACAAATTCTAAAATTTGGATACATACAAGTTGAGAAAAATTTTGTTATATTTTTAACACTGAGGAATATTCAAAATATTTTATTGTCTCTCCCTGTAAAATAGATACTTTGGATACAAGATTATCAGAACTGAAATAAACCCCACAATCCTATACTGGACTGGAAATCACATTTCCATCCGAGCATCTGGGTGGGAAGATGACCAGCACCCAAGACCTGCACATTTCAAGGGCTTAGGATAAATTAAGTTGGTAAGTGAGTTAATAGTCTTTCCTAGATTTACATCTGTTTGTTTGGGATTTTGTTAAGAAAAAAAAATCTCTGTTTAAAGGTGAAGAAAAATAGTGAACAGTTACAGTAACAGACCTCTGCTGTATTTGGGATGACTACTTTTCAGGCAAATAACAGAAACTATTTTTCTTAATTGCAAATCAAATAACTACAATTAGATTTTAAATGAGCATTTTAATGGAAGTAGGACTGAAGTAGCCCAGGTGTAACATATCCTTGAGTTGGGAGCCTACAAAGTGAGCCAAAAGTCAAAAAAATAGACTACCTTTTCAAAGGCATCGTTACGGAACATGTCACCAGGATTTTACTTGGGCACTGGGGCAGTGTGACATGAAAATATCTGGGAGATTTCAATATAAAAGATGGGAAGTGCCAGTGACAGTGGGAAGAAAAAGAAAAAAGAACAAGAGGGGAGCTAAATGATGAAGAGTCTGGATTTTTTTTTTTTCCAGTGCCTGCAGGTTTTAGATGCAAATGTATGTGCACCAAACTGTGTGCCTGGAATTATTAGGAAGCAGAAGCATTTGCAATCTTCAATACATCCTAAGTAGCAAACAAATAGTGAGTTACCTATAATCCATGAATTGACTCACCATCATGTAAATCATGAAAAATTGTGGAAATAAAACAGGAGATTAATGCAATCTACATGAAAATTCCCAGGTACTGTGCTAAGTACAAAAGGCAAACCAGAAATCAAGGATGTATCTGAACTAGAGACTACTCGGGCCAAAGGCAGTATCTTACTCTGTGCTTGTAAAGTGCCTGTAATTTATGGTGCTATATAAATGATTTTTAACAAGGATGAAAACAGTTGTAGAAAGCAGCAGTTCAAAGAGGGGGGGGGCGGGGAGGAGAAAGGGAGAAATGAGCTGATAGCATATGAAGTAATCTATAGCATGAAGGGAAAACCAACCAAAAGGTAATAAAACTATTCATTATGTGCTCTTTGGAGGGCAGCTGCTCTCAAGTAGCAAAGTGACCTTGAGATGAACACCACTTTTTACTTCCACTATTGTACTCAAAGACATCTTAAGAATCCAAAGGCAGAGACAACTGCTGTATGAAAGAGAAATGCTGCAAATGGAACTTGTGAGCACAGAGGATATCTGTATTTTTGCCCATTACCTACGGAATAACTGACTACATGGCACTTGATTACATACTCGGGATACATTCGTAGCCACTCCTTCACATTAAAGGCTTAAATTTCTGGTATTAGTAGAGCATATAAAATGCCTGGAATATGATGTACTTGGGTTTTATATCTCCCTCTCCCTGTCTAAGCCATACTGTCTTTAAAGCTAACAGAGGTGATCAAAGCTCCAAAACACACACCAGCAGGAGGAAAAATCACTCCTGAAACAAGGTCAGCTTCTCCCAGGGGTGCACAACAACAAAGATGCTACAAATCAGCAAAGCATTTCTGCCTTTCTCAACTTCATGGCTTATGAAATGCATCCTCTAGATCTCATGCTACAAATAGAAAAATACCAGCTGTGTGTTTCTTCCTTCTCTCCATCCATTTGTCCCCAGCATCATATCAGTGACTGCCTCAAGGGGCACTTGGCCTTGTTGAACTTCATGAGGTTCACGTGGCTCCACCTCTGCATCCTACCCAGGTCCCTCTGGATGACACCCCTTCCCTCCCGTGTGTGACCCCCCCAAACAGCTTGGTGTCAGCAGCAAACTTGCTGAGGGCGCCCTTGATCCCACTGCCCTTCTTCAGGATACGTTAGGGAAGCATCAAAAAGATACATGTAAGTAGGGATGTACGTTTGATGATCTTACTGTCCCGACAGCTTCTGGAAACACAGTGAAAAGTGTGAAACTCTGGCTAATTTAGTTTTTTTTCTATAGAAATTTTTGTCACGAGGCTTTGTGAAGGCAAGACAAATTATTATTTTTAAAATTCTGTACTTCTCTTCATCTGTCTTCCAACAACAGGAATAGCTCCCTGCTTGAGCCCAAAACTTCAAGATGGTGCAAAACTACTGTCAGCTTGATAAAACATGGCTTGGTTTTGTTTGTTTAGTGTAGCTTCTTTTTAGTTCTTTATCCTGCTTCCTGGGAATTACATACAGCTACTTGGGATTTTGTACCAAGAAAACCACTCCTGCTGAACACCCAGAGAGACTTGGTTTTCAGGACAACTTGGGATTTTGCAGCAGAATAGAACAGATCAGTGTTAATTTTTAATTAATTAAAAGATTGCAAGACTAAGAACAAGTACACACTTCTAAAATCCTGGCCTACCCAAAGCCAAGATTTCACCCTTTATCTAACACTGTGGTGGATGTGCATGTCAGCTACAAGTCTGTAGGACTGGATCCTTAAGCTGTATTTTATAAATATACATATATAAAATACTGATATATGTTTGTATGGATATACATACATATAAATACTGATGCATGTATCTGAGTTGTTGTTTAGGATTAGCTTATTCTTCCTTGTAATTCTACTGCTTTGAAAAAATTTGGCAGCTACTTAAAAAAGCATAATCAAATGGTTTTGTAGAGTAGCAAACCTGACCAGTGTAAACAAGAAAAGTTTAGAAGGATTTTACGGAACATAAAATGACCATTAACATCAACACTAGAACATGATGCCTATATTATAATCAATATTCCTTCATTCTCTCTATTTGAAAAAATATTGGTTCAAGAAGTCAATGTTGACCAGTGACTGCATGTCCTTATAACACTACACTGTTTGGATAGTTCATATGAGATGTTTTTTTTTCAGTTATAACAATATTCTTAATGTTTGCTTTGTTCCCTTTAAAAACCTAGTTGCTCTCTCAGTTATTTTATATATGAGTAAATGATAATAGAAACCCACCATGCAGAAGGACCAAAGAGTATGCTAAACATCCAGCCCAACTACCTGCAACTGAAAAGCTTTTCCTGGTTTTTCGCTTTTTTTCATCCTAGTGAGAAAGAAAAATAAATAGTACAAGCCAACAGCAGCTCCAACTCCAAACCATACAATCCCCACCCAAACCCACACAATCCCAACCCAAGTCAGAAAGGCCTTGTGGAAACAACCTGAGAAAAAAACCAAAACCAACCAAAAACTTGAAAAAAACCCACCCAAAACAGCCAAGAGAAAAAAAAAAAACCTAAAAAAACCCCCAAGCCAAATTGCACTGTAAACTAGATAGTGTTTCCTGCTTGAATTAGGTGTGACATTAAAGGCACTATGATCTTTGCTAGTCAAATTGCCTAAGCAACAGCAGAGGTTGAAATAATAAGTCAGGATAGTATAAACACTGTTAAAGCTGTGCACTCAACGGTCTGGTTTCAAGATGATCAAAGAGAAACTACAAAAGCTGTGTGAAAAAAGGGTTCCCTCTCAACAAATACAAACTAAGCAAGAAAACCTTTCTTCTTTTCTAGGCCAGCACCCTTGATGGCAGCAAGGGTTCTGCAACAGAAGCTGGATGAAGTCACTGCACCAAGTCTGTACCAAAAGTTGCTGTTCTGAGGGCAGAAGCTGCTCCCGAATCCAGTGTGGATCCAGTGTTGTGTATTGCTCATGTTTGTGGAGCCAGGGGAAGAGAGCACCAGGGTTCTTTATTCGTGTGGGGCACTGGTTCAGCCCTTGTGTCAACTAAATCTATTTCCTTCTAGCCCTTCTGAAGTTTACCACTACCTGAACCTTCATTACACTTTCTGAACTACTTCCTAAAGCTATTTCCTATCCCTGGCTGTCTGTTTACAGCTATGAGTCTAAATACACATTGAGTAGCTGCTGAAATCCCTATAGTGTGCTGCAACTCTAGATGGAATCCGTCTGTCACAGTAAATGGAAGGGTAGTTGGTGAAAACATTGCTTCAGTCTCACCAAATATTACTGTAATCCTTCCATTTCAGCAATTATGAAGCACCATACAGAGAAAATACTTGACTGTGCAAAAATCAAAGTTGAATTCAGAAGAAAGTGGCATCTGAACAGTAGAAAATCCTCTGCCCGCTGTTCTCAGAGAGAGATGCGAAAACAACATCAGGAAAGGAATGGAAGGTTTTTTGAAAGGCACAATACCTAAAGGCCTTTTAACCGTTCCTGAAAGAGTTTAAAGAACCCTGAAGTAAGTGGCACCACTGTTCAAAGTGCTGCAAACATTTTTTCTTCTCTTGATCAAAGGGGCCCATTAGCTGTGAGCGTTTGGAGGTAACAGCATCCTCCTGGGGAGAGGCCATGCCACTTGGAACATGAACCACAACAATTTTCATTACCTTGCCACTGTTACTTCTATTAATCACCACAATACTAAACAATAAATTGCAGGCCATTAAGAGTTACTATTCTTGAGGAGGCTCCTAAAGTATGCCAGGATTACCAAGCAGACTGCAAGAGAATTTTACACTTCTCTAGTTGTCTTTTTTCCCCCTGTACACATTCATGTCAAGGGAAGGGAAAATTTAAATGAGATCACATCCTTACAATTAGCCTTTCTCCCCACAAGTTTGGTGGACTACTGACACTACTTTTATTCTTTTCTAGATCTTAGCTCCAATAATTCTTTCCCAAATTGAGATGTGAATTACTCTTTATGGAACCACTGGGAACAGAGTTGGTAAGATGGTGAGTGAGATTACTCTGATTTCATTCCATGTCAATGTGTAATACAGATCAGGAGCCAAAAATATGCCCTCTTTTTGATCTCACCTACCTGTATCTTCATACTACACCTACATGGATGATGACACATGCAGCTCACTGCCAGAATAAGTACAGAAACTAAAGAAGGATCATTTTAAGGCACTTGTCTGGCATGTCAAATGCAGCATAACCTACATATTCCTAAGGAAAGGACGAGTAGTAAACACATCAGATCGATCCAACTCTACTAGTACATCTTAGCTCTACCCCTTTTAACCCTTTTTCCTTTAAGAGAGGGACATATAATTCTGAGTAGTGCCAAATTACTCTTCCAGGCAAAATGTACACATGCTGTTTGCAAATGCAGACCCAAGAATTTTCAGAAAGAAAGGCAAACAGTGACATTTTTATCAGTAGCCAGAACAAGCTGCCCAGTTTTGCAAAAATGCTGTGAATTACTCTGTTCTTTCTGGTAACAACACATCACTGACACACAAAACAAGTTTACACACCTTTCTTTTCTTCCAGTCCAATGTGGGAGGAGGTGGATTGAAAGCAGAGGTTCTTTGGCCAGGTACTACGTAAGTTCTGCCCCGCTATCACCCAAGAAAGTCATTTCAGAAAACCCTCATCTGCTTCACAAATTGCTTCCACTCTGATTCTCCTCCTCTCTTCAGTTCTTTGGTTTTCCTCAGCTCAAACTGATTAAAAAATTAGCATCTGCTAATCTGAATCAAAATTTACCTCCTTAGTGCATCAGAGGAACACTGTACATGAAAAATGTCAATGGATTATTCTTAGATCACTGGAGAAAGCTAATACCACAATGACGAGCTCCAAAAATTTCCTTCAAAAAGTTTCCAGAAAAACTCAGCTGCACAGCTGAGCACATTACAAACCTGAGGAATTAATGCACTGAACAAAGACACAAATAAGGCTAAATAGTGCAGGATTAGCACTGCTTAAAAATGATGCTGGACATAAATGCCTTTGTTTTCTCTCTACCTGGCATAACTTTGATATATTTTTGGCTCCACGTCAGAGTTTATTTGATTTACCATATAAAAGACAAGGCAAATAGAACGATATTGAATGCAAAATTTCTTGTCTCCTTGAAAATTAGAGTACTTTAAAAATATAAAAGTTGATATTAAATGCAGGATGATAGTAAAACCCTGCCTATTTTTCAGACCAGAGAAGGAACTCTGGCTGCATATAATATATCTTGATAATAAGCACATGTGAAAGCAGCTGTTAATTAGAGCAACAACTAGGTCACTTAAAATTTCAGATCAAGGAAGCTAATCACACCATTTACCATTAGACCTCATTGGTATTCACAGGAACATTTATAGACCCTCCTAACATTAGAGTTTAAAATTGCTCTCTGCCCACCTTGGAGAGCTCATCAAGTGTTGCTGCATGAGGACCAAAAGCTTATATAGCACAACTCATGTCAGCACAGATACAGGAGTTCACTTGAAACAATTATGCTGAGATAATAGTGCAAAATAATAAATTATGAGTTGAGAGGAAGGTTGGGTAAAGCTCGGTGAGCTTTAAGTTAGCCTGTACATTTAAGTAATGTCCTTAGGCTATGATAAAAAAATAAAATCCCAGCTTAAAGTCAAAACAGCAAGGAAGGGTCAGTGGAAACAGCAGACAGACTTCTGAGGCTGTCACTGCCCTTTTTTAGAGCTTTATGTACTACAGCTTATTTCCGCCTCAGGCTGCTATCCTGATCTTCTTCACAGCCTTAAATAACCTGGATCATTCCTGTTTCAAAGTCTGTTTTTCAGACCTAAATATGAGCAGAAAAGTGTTTTTAAATGATTTTGAGCAAGCTGTGAGTTCTGTGTCTTTCCAGGTCATTTATAATGCATCAGAATGACAATTACATTAAGCTGCACACAGCGACTCATAAAACAGCAAGTGGCAGCAGGAAAGAGTCAGAGAAGAGGAGAGGGTGTAACTGTCCAAGAAGAGATTTATAAATCAAGATTGGATAACAGAAAGCAGAGTGAGGGGGACTAAACAGTATCATTATTTTCTTCAAAGGAAATACTGACGAAGCACAGTGTGTGGATGAAGGTGGAGAGAGCAATAACGAGGACTCAATTTCCCTTTAAAAACACACTGGTTATTTAGTACAACTTGATTTAGATGACACCAGATTCGAAAGCAAAAAGAAATTACAGAAATATGAAAATAATTAATATTCAAGGCAGCACATTGTAATGAAAATCATTGCCAAGAGAAAGCGAAACTTGAAAAATGGCATTAATGCTCTGTTCATTTTTTTTAAATCAGATGGAAGTATACCAAACTCAGCTTGTGTTATGTATCCAAGTGGAATAAAAAAGCCCCAACCAGCCATGCTAAAGATAAAATTCCCAGAGTTTTCTGTATGATTTCTCATTTAATAATTCAGGTGTAAACAGTAATGTCTAACTGGGAATTGTACCAGGTTGGCAGGGTGAATAAGTTACCAATTTGTGGTTTCTGAACTTTTCAAATCTTGAGTAGAAAGGGGTGAAAACACACAGACTTCCCTAATTATTAGGATTATCGTTCATTGTAAATATAATGTATAATGGCCAGGGGCTCCAAAATGAATGAGTTTCATTACTCTAAATACTTTATTCCAGAACAGTGACACTCTGCTTTGCATTTAGAATTTAAAAGGCAGTGAAACAGATAAGAGGTGAGAAATGTCTGAATAAATGATTATAGTCAGAATCAGATATTTCTCCGTGTAGCCACACAATGTCTAATATTTATTTACACTTTCAGGATTTTAACAAGCCTTTCTTTTGAAACTTCTTTATGACTTGTAAACTAAGCAATGACTAGGGAATCGAAAAAGGAGAGTGGCAAACACATATTCATCTTAGACTTAGCAAGGAGGGTGGGAGATAATATGTCTTTTTTATTTTATATTATTAGATGATCTAAGGATAATCTGGTTTAACAAACAAAAATTGATATTGGCATTTTATTGCTTTAATCCTGTTTTCCTGTTCTAGTTCAGTTCTTTCAGTTGGGATGAAACAATATTTTGTTGTGAAGAGACTGCCTCACATGCAAGGATTCACAGGTAGTTCACAAACCCCGAAAGACAAGACTGCAGGCCTGCAAAATCTATTTCAGCCACTAAACGTGACTTTAACAGCCCTGCTCAGTTGGAGAGCCAACCCAGAAGTGACAGAATGGTCAAGTTACACCCTCACAGTGTGGAAGGTGCAGCATCTCCACACAGTATATTTAAATTTCACTGAGTTTCATCACAGCAGATAAGCTGGGAAAACTCCAGTAGATCCCTGGCACTGGGGAAGGTTTGGATGTTTGATGACCAGGCAGGGGAAAGGAGAAGCTCTGTATTTGTTGCTTTTGCTGTTTCTGTCCGTGTGAGACTTTTTGGGGGTTCTGGTTTCTGTCCTACAGCCCCAGGCTGGGTGGGGCATCACTTTCATGGCATCCCTGCCTCAGGAGCAGAGTTTACACTGGTACCTGTGTGTTGTGCAACAGGAACATCACGAGAGTGGCAGGAGACGATGTACCTACATTTAGTAGGTTACAGATGTGCTTTTGTCTGTAGTTGTCACGTTTTGATATGACACAAAGCACTGAGCTCATTGTTAGATGTAAATGTGTAATACTGGAATAGAAAGATACACGAAATTTTTACTGTATTGCATTTTATCCACGACTTTGAAAATCCACACATTTTTGCTTGAAGAAAGAGCTGGCAGCCTCCTCACATTATATTTAAAAACAATGTTTTTCTTCGTTCAAGGGAAAAAACAAAACCAAATGAAAACTTTCTTTGTTCTCAAGGCACTGCTACCTCTTGAAAAGCTTGTCCTTCAGGTACTATTGCAATATTTTAGCTCTGACAGCTGCTCTGTTGAGACATGACTACTGATAAAACAAAGCTTTGTCACTCCAGCTCCAGCACAGTAGCAATGCACATGTCAGCAAGAAAAGAATTGAGGACAATAGGTGATGCATCATTCTTGCATAACTTGTTTACCAAAAATCCCATTACAAGTGTGTTGAGGACCAGCTGAAGCATCTCAACATGTTGATGGAGTTAATCTAACGAATGGCTGAATGTATGAGAACACTGCACCACGTACTTTAAGATTAGACTATGTTCTTTTTACTTGCAAGTCATGAAGCCATATAGCTGATGTTTAGTAAACAGCAAACAAAAAAAACCGCTGCTTTTACTATTTCCAGTAATATTTTTGTTTGTACAGAAACTTACAGTTCCTTCAGGCCTCTCCCTCTCTACTTTCATAGGGGATTTTGAGTAAATACTCATCATGTGATATCAAATAAATATAGGTCTATTAAGCAACATTTGGATGACCAAAAAGCTTTTGTTTGGTTGAGGTTTTTTTGGTTTAGTCAAAGAAAGCTCTTATACCTTTCCAAACAAATACTAGAATCAATCAAGAAATACTTGCAATCAAAAATACTTGCAATCTGCAGAGATCTGTAGCCTTTAAAGGGAGCAGGGACTAAAACCTGTTTAACACAGTCACTTTAACACAGGAAAAGGGGAAAACAAAATCAAGGTCAGCAACCTGGGTTCAGGAGCTCCATCTTGTTTACAGACTGTACACAACCAGCATACACACGGAAATAACCAGCTCCCTCACACTCCCAGCACAGATTTCTTTCTGAAAGTACACAGACTATAAAAATCCAAAGGATAATTCTTGTTTGAAACAATCTAGTAGTGGAGGCAGTCTGAGAAACACAGTGACCTTTCCCACTAGACCTTCACCTGGTGCATAGGAAGAATTTGCTAAGTGTGAACAGAGGTCCTGTAAAGAGTTATTTACTGCCAAATCTCGCTACATTATGGAAGAAAAACCTGGATCTACTCTAGCTGTTTTATATTGAGATATGTACAATATTTACCAACAAGCAAGAAATGAACTAAATATACTTCTCTTAAATTAAGTAATCCATCTGTCAATAGCACAAACTAGACTCTGCTTATGTTTTAAAAGAACAGAATATATTATGCAAATAACATTTGCATAAGCACTTACCCTTAGCTGGTCTCTTTCACAACTCATCTGTTGTTTTGAACTCTACAAGAGGAAAAAAGAACACCAAAATAACTTTGAAAGCATAACATTCTTGCCACAACAAAGCTACTAAATCTACCTATCTTACACATATAAATCTTGGAAATGCAGCCGTGTGTCTAAACACAATATTGCATTGTGGATCTACATAGAATCATTACCACAAGAAAGTTTTTTTTTCCCACTGCTATTTTAAAATTACAAAAGGAAATTAAGCAGAACCAACAACAAATCTGAGGTAGAAA
>VZRE01010501.1:0-136734 GCA_013396775.1 Cephalopterus ornatus | reverse complement strand
TATTTTTTTTTTTTTTTTTTTTTTAAGATTTTAAATACTTCATTGGTAGTTCAGTTCAGGAAGAAGCTTTCCTTCCCCTGTTTCTGTTCCATCACAAGTCTATGTTTTATTTCTGTATGCCCCACTACTAAGATATCACAATACATTCACAGCACACCTAAGAAATAAAAATTTGGAGGCTTCATATAAGTGATAGCACACATTCCTGCTATGACAACTTCCAGTTCTGATCGGGTGTAAAAATAACTCTGAAGATGATTTAATTCCACAGCATATTTTTTTTCCATGCTGCTGTCTCTGTGTTTTGCCAGGTTTCTGAGAAACCCTCTCCAGAGTGTCCGAGCTGGTTGCTGAGCAAGACCTCACCCCATGGAACAGCAAACGGGGGTCATCCTTCACTGGCAGCACAATTTGGGAAGTCCCCACTCTGCCAAAAGGAAGGGGCTCTTCTAGGAAGAGCTCAAGGAACTGAACAAGAGCATTGAAACACCCGGTTCTGAGTTTGCTCCCCAGCTCCCTGATTTCTCACTCAGTCAGTGCTCTCAAAACTTTGCTCAGGAAGGCACTCGGATTTTGATTTGTCCAGCCTGTGGTGAGAGGGTTTTTTAGTCTGGTTGGTTTTTGTTTTGGTTTGGTTTTTTAAAGAAGTATTTTAAGAATATTTTATAATCATTAGGAAGTATAATTAGCCTTGAAAGTGCAATCACTGTCATTTCTGTCATTAATGTAGATAAATTTCATGAAACATGAAATCTGATGCAATCAAAAAATTCTAATCTGAATCTTCAAAGATTCAGAACACACTTTTTGCTACTTTGTACTTAGAATAAATTTAAGCATGGACTAACATCCATTTGAATAAGACATTTTCGCTCTGTAGTGATGACGAAAAACTTCTCAAAGTTAGGTTACTACAAGAAAATTAAGCTGCCAGCCCTTTTTTCAACACAGAAGGAATCCTAATAAGGAAGTTACAAGCTAAACCTTCTGCACGGACAGCAGCAGTTTTACAAAGCAGTCCTTCTATGAAAATACAAAGTCTAACAGAAACAAATGCTCTTTGAAGTTCTCTAGCGGGGAATAAAATGTAAAGGAATTCAGCATAGGGCTAATTACAGTTCCCCTGAGGAGTCAAACTAAGTACAGCTAAAGTCACTATCACTTGCAGACTAATGATTCTACTTTTCAAAGTTCATGACTTTACACCATTTATAAATTACTTTGAGGTCTTACTAGTCTGCACTATAAGTGTGCTTACATAAGTCTCAAGAGTTAATTTCAGATCTGAATTTCATATGGACCTCTTCATATTGATTAAAAAAAAGTATAATAGAGTATTTCAGTTGCAAGGGACCTACAATGATCATCTAGTTCCTTCACTGGAAATGACTGTGAAGAGTCTTTTGGAAAGACTGTCTGAAATTTATATTTGCTGTTTTACTTCCATTTTGATATAGTGGAAAATAGCTTCCAATTGTACGTTTAACATCACCTTTCAAAAGCATGTGTTGTCCTCTTTGGGCTCTGACCTCACATTAGCTGCACAGATTTACAGGCATTCTGCCTTCAGACAGAAAGGTGACCAGGGTGGTTAAAGATATGGAAATACATCTAGACAGGGAAGTAGCAAGACCAGGATACTTCATCCTGGAAATGAGACAGCTGCGAAATTTGTAAAAAACTAACCAAAACACGTGTATAGAGTATAGTTATTGATTATTTAAACGGAGAGTTAATTCTGTGTTTTAATTAGTCTGCTGCTGTAATATGAAACACAAAACTGACAGATACCTGACAGCTCAGCCACCAGAACAGGATATGTTATTTAAGATTGAAAAGAAGGGTTTATGAACAGTGGGAGAACACAAGAGAGAGGCAAGGAGTGAATAAGAGCCTAGATGTACAAGTCAGGAGAGGGCAATGGCATCTTAACATCCAACTGTTCCTCCACAGCTGGCAGCAAAGAAACAGAAGAAAAACATCCATTTATTTAACACAAATGGCTTTCTTATGATTGTGAAATACTATTTTAAAATATACTTTGATTCAGTCTACCACCACATCCATGGCACTGTGGTTCCTGAAAGAAAAAGAGAAAGACAATGGGGACAATAAGCAGGACACACCGAGGCCAGCAATTCCCTTGGTTCAAAGTCCAGCAAATGCTTGAGTCCAAACTGATTGTTTTACCTAAAATAACAAAATCCATTGCAGGATGAATATCCACCTACATAGCTCCCCCATCACCCTTCACACCGGGAGCTTTCCAGAATAAAAGCAACAAGGCTCAGGGATAAGGCATTATTAGGATAAGATTAAAAAGAAAAAAAAAATGAAACAACCCAAAACTTTCCTTAATGAAAAAAATCTTTTTCATAGTTTAAACACCGGTGCCATCTATCTGTCTGTCTGTCCCTCTATTTATCAGTTCAAGTTTATTAATGTACATCTGGGAAAGGCTCATTTGGACACAAGTAGTTTTCTGTGCATCTAAGCAGTGCCAAATTTGCTCTCTCATTTTGTCTTTTTTTTGCTACCCGTGTCCGTTTAAGAGAAACATCCTGGCAGTACTGAGCACTTAAGGGAAAACATAAATAATGCATTTACAATATGTAAACCTGTAAAGATAAATGAGAAAAACTGAAAGCCATAACATATTTAATTAATGATCAGGAGCCCCTAGAAGCAAACCTTGTGCATATCCTGCAATTTTAAATACAGTGCTTCTCAATCCTAAATTTACTTCGTTATGTCGCTGGATTCAACCATATACAATGAGCTATTTATTTATTTTAGCTTAAGACCGCTTGAAGAACCTGGTCACTATGTTGAGTGTCATTGTGTCAAGCTCTCACACACTGTGACTTTAGTACAAAGAACGTCTAAAAGATTGATTCTCTTTAAAGGGTTTCATCAAGGAAAAATTTTCAAAGAACTTGAACAGTAGTTCAAGACTACAGGTCTCTTTATAAGACAGAAGCCTTAGAAGACACTCATGCTGTCAGGCTCCATCATTTTAAACCCAAAAAAGACCCTTTGGAAATACTGTGCAACCTGCTGGTGTCATTCTCCAGGGAGCTCATGACTAGAAGGGGGAAGGTGGTTTTGTTTTCTTTAAGTAACAGTCACAAGTGGGAGACTGAAGATTTTTTAAAAGTATTTATCAGTCATCCACTCTTCATAAGGACACAGAAGCCCTACCTCTGAAGAAACTGGAAAATACAAAATGGGATCCATGTATGCAGGAATGGACAGATGAGAGAGCAATGGCACCACTCCAGGTGATAAGGAATGCCAAACCTGGCAAGGTTTTCTGCTGTCAAGTTTTTTAAGTGCCATTTTAAAGAAAGGGTTTAGGTGATGGGGCAAAGAGAACAACAGGATGGTGACAAGGCTGTTAATAGACTGTGCTGGTTAAAATTTAAAAGAAAAAAGTATTCTCCTTGCAGTACAACATTCCCAAGTATTTGTTTTACATTTACAAATCCAAAAGGCTTTCAGGATTGAGAAAATCATTTGAAACGGAGCGCAGTCCCAGTGGTTGAAAAATAACCAGTGAAGATCTAATGTCTTTTATATTCTAGATATTTTGCCACAAACACTTGAGGTAAATGGACAGCCTGTGTTCTGAAACCAGTGCCTATGAAACCATCCTGTTTCCACTGAGCAGTCACACTGTAATTACTCAGCCACGATTTTCTGTGCAGCTTCAGACACCTCCTCCACAGCAGTCCCAGGAAAGGCCCTCCAGCATCGCTGTCTCTCTTCTTCCACCTCAAAACAGGCCAAAGCAAATATGATTACCTGAATTGTAACAGTATTCCTGTTTTCATTAGGAAAGGATAGTTTACAGTCAGTATCTATATCTGAACTGTGGAACATGAGAGCCAGATGTGGAAGACTGGGCGCTGCTCACAGTCACAGTGCTTTCACCAGAAGTTAACTTCCTGACTGGTGATTGCTCGCTCATCTGATTGAGGCCTTAGATGTCTCCTCATTCATCGATCAAACAGCTGAAATTAAACCATAGATTATTCCATACTAGTTGTGTTTCACTAGATACTTTGAGACATTTCATACTACTTGCAAAATCCATTTGTTGGTATTTTCTCTCATTAGATACTCATCTCACTGTAAAAGTCTTTTGTCAAAAATTAAATGCTTGTGTTTTTTTCCTTGCCACACTGCACAAAAATGCTCTGCCACACAAGGAGACACACCATGCACCGCTGTATTTCATATGGAAACAGTCACTCCCCTTGCATCATTTTATTACATATTAGTGTTCATTATCTCATTGCCCTACAGACTTCTGAAGAAATGATGCTTCAAGTTATTTAATATGTGGAGAGAGTATGGGCTTGTACATAAATGTATAAATAATGTTGCCTATTAATCTAAAATTGCTTCTCAGTACTTCCTGTGAAAGCCCAAAACACAAATGGAGAAACAATGTCCATCCCAAGAGCTCGCAAGGCCACAAAACAGAGCCTGAGGTGCTCAAACACAGAAGACTCATTAGAAATATCAGTAACAGCATAAACATACAGGATGATTTGAACTAGAAATGGGGTTTTCAGAGCCCTTAGTAGTGACTTACATCATCAAACAAAATCAGTATTTCTTCCTCAAGGACTAACTGGGGTCATCCTCCACTTTCTTGCCTACATTTTCATCTACATGTCTCCTGTAAGCCCCCAAATTCTGCCAAGTCTAATGAGTGAAAGGGTGCTGAAAACCTCTAGATTGTTTGTTCCATTGTGTTACTAATACAAAGGGTTACAGAACGTATATACTACGCATATGTAAATTTTTCCAGAACACAGGGCTCCAGGTTTCTCTTGGCTAGGTATGTGTTTGCATGCAGAGAATTTTAATTTCATGGGGTTTTATTACCACCATCAGTTATTGTGCTCTAGCAGTGGCTGGAGGGACTGATTTATTCTCCAACACCCTTGGCTGGGTATTGTATATCGACTGGTGCTGCTCTCATAAATATATTTGGGTGAAGAAATGTGTACAGTTCTGTGCCTAATACTAAGCAGAGTTAAGGTTTCAAGTGTCACATACAAGTGGGTTTATTTCTACTGGAAGAAACAGGCAATTATTATGGCCCATTGAGCTCAGATTAAGCATTTCCATCAAAAAAAGAAAAAGAGCCTGGTGCTACAATCCTTGTAAAGCTGTAAATGCAAATGGAGACCATCTCATCTTCCATAAAAAATAATCTGTAGTTTTATAGGCTTTCTCCCTCTCCTGTTCTTTTTACTCTCAAATTAGCAAAGTATTACAAACAGGATCATTTTATTGAGGCAAAAAAACCCTACAAAATCTCCAAAATTAAATTAGAGACACTTTTAAAAAATTGTTACGTTAAAGCAATCTGTAGGTAATTATTTCCTTGTGCAAAGGGGCTCCTTTAGACAACTGAGAAGCCCCAAAGTCCCATTTTCACCATTTCTTGGCTTCAGGATATGTTTCTTCACCAAGATTTTCTGTTGCTCGAACATTGTTACCTGGCAAGTACAGTGGGGTGGGGTTTTTTGGTTTGGTTGTTGTTGTGTTTGTTTGTTTTGGGGGTTTTTTTGTAATATAAATCAGGAAAATGGTCTGTAAGAAAATATTTGTTATAGGTACCATTCTAGATAAGCACCTGTGTGGTAAAGCCTCAAAATTAAATTCTGCATGTATGTTCTGCATGGAGTAATCCCATGAGAAACTTGATCCATAGTTAGTATTCAAACGTAAACTCGTTTTCTCCATGAAGGACTAGCCATAGTGCATTTCATTTAATCTCCCTGCATAACACAGAAAATATTATAAGGAATAATCAGAAGGCAAAAGGCAGTGTACTACAAAGAACAAATGGACACAATGAAAATTGTAATTAAAAATATTGTGACGGTAAAGGAGCAACCAGTATAGAATTACAGTTTGTTATCTTAGCATGCAAACAGGCCCAGACCAAGCCTGGCATATTACACGTATTACCCTATTTACTGCTGCATAAATCATTTTTGTTTCATATTGTTATTACAAGAATTTACTCTTGTAAAATCTTGTACCTTTGGGGAAAAGGATTTTAAGTTTCTTTCCTTAAAGTCACTATCCAGAAAAAAAAAAAGAAATAATGCGGATAATGGCACGGATACCAATGAAGTGATAAACTCTGAAGCTAGTGTAAATACAGAATGAAGAAACTGGAGATACTAATTAGTATCTGAGTATCTGATACTGCTGAATTCTAAGGGTTTGCATTACACAAACAAGGCAGTAAATCTGTTATGCTGCATAATATTTTTGAAGTAAAGATCATGGACAGATACGACGACTAAAAATATATAATAAAATAAGAATATATAGAATATAAAATGTATTTGTATAGATAGATAATAAAATTAAGACAAGGTTTAAATAAAAACTCCATTTTGCACAGAATAATGTCTTGTATTTTAACCGAAAAATGACTCCCAGTGTGTTAAGGTGGCAGTTGCAGTAACTGCAGGTAACGACTCAGAAAGACACTTCAAGGAAGAGGAGAGAACAGCAGACTGACAATGAGGATATCACTGGAGACAGGCATGGATTTCCAGACAATTACCAAAGCTAGTTATGTTACAAATTGCTCCCAGAGACATGGCCTGGGTGTTATCAGCAAACATCTGCACGGCTACTTGCTGTGCTCGTGTGCTGATAAAAATAAGTCAAGTTCATTCAGTCACCGATGCTTGACAAATTACAAAAAAACCCAAACCACAGCTTTTATCTGGCACATCCATGTTATTGGCTGAAGAGGCCATTATAGAAGGAACTGCTCTGAGAAACCAGATATTGCCAGGTCAGCAAGAAGCCAATGAACTGACAGATATCCAGACTTTCATTTGTCCCCTTACTTGGATTTACTCTTTTTCCAATTAAAACATGAGAGTTTCATAAAGTGAAAAGCTGTGTGGGTACAGATATATTTATATATCTAAAATCGTTTAATTTATATGAAATGATCCCCAGCATACCCAAAGGTCATTCTTCGGTATTAACATAACAAATCAATCATCATAAATTGATGATTGATCATCAATAATTGATCTGCAGAACTTATTTGATTCATCCACTGATAAAATAGGAAAACCTCAGAATGTTTGCCACGACAAACAATTTAAATTCTACAATTAGTTTTAACTAAGACGTAATTAATATCATTCCACTATAGGTTAAATTAGTTGGTTAGTTAAGCTATTTATATTACTTTTTTTCCCCTTTGTTTTGTTTTTGGTTTGGGTGTTGTTTCTTTAACAGGTAAGAATTTCTGTCACAAGCAGGTCTGTAGTTGTATAGAGGTGTACTTCATATACATACTCTTGTCAGTAAAATTTAAATGCAAAAAAAAGTGAACACCATGCAGTACATTAAAATGACAGTTTGTTTTCATGTATCACTCTACCTAAAACTTGAAGTTATGATGGATAACTTCATTATTCATGAAACATATATGTGCTTCTTACCTTTAGCTCTTGGGAGAGAATTGCAAGGACATAAATGCAAGATGCAAATGAATCATTAGTATCCACACACATTTTCAATAGGATGGTAGATATCTGAATGTCATTAATATCTTAAATTACCCATCTCTGCTTTTCACGGGAAACGTAATGTTGAGTTTTGTGCTTGCACACACACAAGCCAGAAATCCAAACACAAGCACTGTACCCTTCGCCACATTTATCAGGGGTTTTTTGCAGTGAAGCAGAGTTGGTCTTTGCTGCACTAAATTATTCAATTGTGGACTCCTCAGGTGAGATTTTTTTTCCTAAAGCACGGAGGAATTGTACCCTCATGAAGTTTAGAGGGAGAACTTCACATCGTACATGTGAGGCCAGTAAATACACCCAAACCCAGAGGTGTTTTCTCTTTGTTTTTGAACAAATGAATTAGTCCCAGAGATAAAAATGTGTCCATCCCACCCTGAACTGGGACTGTTCTTACTCTCATGGCACAAGCCCGACCTGTGCTCTGCACCAGGGTTCTTTCCCCCTCTCCATCACACATTTCTGTGTGTGCAAGAAGCTTGAATCAGCACAAAGTGCAGGCAGATGTTTAATAAGCTCCAAGACCACACATGCCATTAGGAACTTTTTACACAGCTTTACACAAATCTGATAATGTTCAGTGGAACTGTAGGTTGTACAAGCAGACAGAACGTTTGGCTCTCTGAGCCACAAACCAATAAATTTACAAAGCTGTTGACACTCATTCCACATGGAAAAATCCTGGTTTGGTTCTGATTTGCACTGTAAATCTCACTTACCAAAGGCAGTACTTTGCTCTTGCTTACAGCAAGAGAACCGCAGAGGAACTCTACTGAAATGAGTAATTTTAGATTTAGAGATGCAAAGGGGGTAAAGGTCTTCTGGCAGTTGTCTGAATAATAAATCCTGTTTCTTCACTTACCAAATTGTTCACAGATTCACCGTGGCTCACAATATTTTAGAGGTGTGGCAAGACGGTGCAAATATGGCAAGACAGAGCTTCTCCTGCTCCACCTGAGGATCATTATGTAACCACCTGACACAGTTTTCCAGGTGTCTTGGCATCAGTAAGAAAGCACAAGTGTAATTTTGGACTAGATGACCTTAAAGATCCCAATCTGTTCTATGACTCTAAAAAAGTAACTTAATACTGGCTATTCTCCCCATTATTAAAATGAGTAATCAATTAACAGTTGATTATCTTTTAATAGTCCTGTAAAAGAAATAGATACCAAGATAACTGCGGGGCCAAACACAGCAGTATCGAGAACAAAACACACCAGTAAATGAGAACAAAGCAAGCATTAATCACCTCCTATTAACTTTGATTATATTTAGCCTCAGATTATGCCACAAACAGGAGAGATATTCAAATGGCTTGCCAGGTTTCTCTCAATGGAGTAATACAGGTACTTGCACACTGCTCCGGGTTAGGGATTTTTTAGGAGTCCTGAAATTCCACCTTGGGAACCGCACAGGTCTGATTTGCACCTTGTGTATTCTCACTCACACCCAGAGCTGAAGAAACTCCTCGTACCCTTGCTCAACTTAGGAACTGTGCCTTGAAGGAATTGTTTCCTGAACAGTCACAATTCTTTTCTTGCCTGGGGAGATGCACCTTTCAGGGAAATATTTAAAAAGCACACCACAAAACCAAAATTTCTCTGAGTCTGCAGCACTGGTGTCCCGAAAGTGTTCTATTCTGCACGATACTCACAGCCAAGCACTACACAGGGAAGAAGGGCAGAGTACTTTAATCTCCTCTCCTAAACAGTTTAACTAACTATAGAAGATGCAGTACATTCAATAACTACTCAGTGCTTTGACTTGTTCCAGGAACACATTACAAAGACTGTCAATAAACTTTAATTAGCAATATATTTTTAGTGGCAGTGCTACACAGCTTGCTGCAATGAAACATTTCTCCCAAGAATTTCTAAAGCTTTCCTAAAGAAACCTTGACACTTAATAATGAAAGACAGAGATTGTCATATAACAACATCCATTAGGGCACTATATTCTCCTCATTCAGAAGTGGTAAGGTTACCTTGAACAAGTAACTCTCGTTTAAAATGTTCTTTACTTTTCTGTTAGGAAAATGAACAATCACTGGCAAAATTCAGGTGCAGCTGACAAAGTTAAACATCTTTCACCTTTTAATGAGACCACAGCAATGGCCTCACTGTCCTAAAAATAGAAAAGCAGAGGGAAACATTTAAAACTTGTGTATGTCTGTGCACCTGCATGCACACCCACGCTCATCCTGCAAACTAAGTGTCACGTTCTTCAATGACCTCCACGATAACAAGCTTGAAAATGGAGCTTCAAAACTGTATTGTACCTATACCTTTGGAAATAATGGCAATGGCAAATTGCACACAATCCTTATGCATGGAAGTGCTGCTCCCAACATCTCCAGAACACTCTGATGAGCTGTGATGAGGTGGCCTGAAACCTTGGCCATTTAGAAGACAGACAGAAATCTTTTACTATATACACACGAAAGAACTAAACATCACCTCTTTTTGCAATAAATATAACCTCTTTTCTTCTCCACATAGCTATACATATCTTCACTTTTCTGCCACACTTCAACCCAGATTGAAGGTCATCAAGGACAAAGAGCTCCATCTACAAGTTCCCTCACACATATCTATAGCCCTATATAGAAGAGAGATGGAGAGGGAGGGAGAGAGAGGATCATCTCTTCTCCCTGCATATTCATCTATGTTTGCATTGCAGCATGGTATAAACCAAATTATGATACTAATGACTAAATTCAACAGCACATAATAATGTACATGACGAATACAGTACCCACATGCACTGTGCAAAAGGCACATTTCATCCCCATTTGCATGCAGGTAACACTCACACTGTGGTGGTCCAGCCTGTGTGTTCAATATGCCACACATCAATACAGTCAACACCTCCAGCAAGATGTCATTTAACACCCTGGTTTTCATCCACTTTATTTCCCATGTTCGTAACAATTCTTTGCTGCTCTTACACCTGAGTCTGTAGAACTTCCTATACTAAATTTTGCAATGAGAAAAATA
This sequence comes from Cephalopterus ornatus, assembly GCA_013396775.1. Lineage (NCBI taxonomy): Eukaryota > Metazoa > Chordata > Aves > Passeriformes > Cotingidae > Cephalopterus > Cephalopterus ornatus. The sequence goes on along the minus strand of VZRE01010501.1, from coordinate 126,149 downwards.
CGCAAAAGTACACAAAGTATTTTGACGTGCATATTACTTCTTTTTCTTCTCCCATTTCCTCCCAGAAATTTCCATATGTCAATAATAAAAGGAAAGCCAAACCCTTGAGGTAAGTTCCACAAGTGCAAGAGCACACATGTTATCAGAGAGGTGTTGTGTTGAGCTGTTCAAGCTGAAACCCACTCCCTGTTTAGTCAGTCCACTGTGATACTGAACAGTTCCTCTCACTCAAACAGGACCGAAGTACCACACAGAAATAATGTGGAGCTCCTCAAAGCTCTAATGCAGGTGGCCCTTGGGGAGAAATGAGAACAGAAGAATTTAAAAGAGCAGGATGTTCTGTGTGGATGTTCAGATTATTCACAAGCTGGTGCAGTGGACCCAAGATCCAAACTAACTCATTTTTAAGCCAGGTAGCCTTCAGGTAGGGCACATATTTGAGCCTGGGATTAGTTCATGAGATGAAATGATTTTTAGTGTTATGATGTAAAAGCCATTCTTGTCAGCTAACTACCTGAAACACTGAGATCAATTCTGAGAGTAAAACATCAATTACCTCACTTACTGAGACAGGATAAGCAGCAATTAAAAGGGTAGGGAATGCTGCTCTGCATGACATTGCTTGTCTAGTTTTTCAGTATATCATAGCAATTGTTTTGATTTCTAATTGTGTCTAGAGACTGGAATTCAGGCCTTTTACATCTCCGTTATGCATATTTGGAGACAGGGTTGTCTCTTATTACTTAGATAAAAATTCCTGATATGCCTTGAACTGCCATGCAACATTAAAAATAACAACTATTTTCCATTGCGAAAGGATACTTAATTTAAGAATTCTTACCTGGGCTCTCCTACACTATAATACCCACCATGGACAAATAAGTCTAAATTATGGCATTTTATCATTATTTATCACCCATCATTACATGAAGAAGTAAATCCTTCAGGAACTAAGCCCCTCTAGTTAAAACACAGCCTTTGCCTTGCATCTGCTGCATGGCATGAAGGTCTCTGAACTTCAGAAGTTTAGGAAGGCCATGGGATTATGCTGGAAGCCTAGAAAAAACTAGGAAGTGCAGAACACAAAAGGGAGCAGCTGCTGTTTCCTAACACCAAGCAGTACAGACAACCTGATCACAGGTGGCGGACAGCAAAACCTTCACAGAGCTTCAGAGGTAGCACAAATCTTATTTAAGTGACCGAACAGGCAGCTCAGAAAGTATCATTGCACACCTACAGCTGGTTATAAACACGGGGACGGAGACATTTCTTCCTTAGATTTGCCACATCAACAGCAATCAAGTTCTGCAGAGCGTTCAACTCAATAATGCTCCCACAGCTTTCTGTGAGCTCATCCCCCTCTCCTGCAGCTACTGAGGCACTGCTGTGGTGGGTTTTTAGGGAGCTGAGCCTTCCATGTAATCTGGACACCTCACCCAGGCTCCCAGAACCTTTGCCACTGGAGCCCACAGCTCACAGACATTCTGCAGCTCTGAAGCAACCACAAGGTTAAGCTCTTTTTTCAGAGCTTCATTTTTTAAAGTGTGGTTAAAAAAAAAAAAAATCATTTTCATTGTACAACAAGACAAAAATCTGTTCTACAACACCAGAATTTTCCATAAAACTGATTATCCTTTTCCCTCATTTTTTAATTTTGTTCCTTTTCCCCGGTTTCAACTCTCGCTGTACCTCTGTGTGGTTGTGGATGAGGAGAAAGTCCTCTTGTGAAAAATGGGAAACCTCCTTCTAGAATCTAAGCTTGGCAACTGTGCACCAGTAGGACATGTTGCAGATGCAGACTGGCGAGAGAGCCACACTTCTCCCTCAGGGCGTGCTTCCCATGCCAGTCAAGGGCAATAATTCCTTAAAATGACTACACAGTATTTTTTAAAAAATAAAGCCAGACTCAAAATACATCATGGAGAAGTCTTGTTTTTTTCCCCAAAGCCTTTCATTTGATTCCTGAAACACTGTAATTCATATGTGTACATTTAGCAGCCTGGAGACTCGGGACTAATAACATTGCAAAGAAGGGAAAAAAACCCAACAACCCAAACAACCACCTTTCACCTGTCCAAGTCAGATGTATATCGATCATGAGAATTCTTTTTACCCGAGGGGAATAAAAAATACCTTGATCTTACAAAAACAACAATTTGCAAGCATCTATTAAACAGATTTTTTTTTTCATTTCCTGCATATTTTTTATAGTGGTTCTCAGTGCTGTTTGATTCCTCGAGCTGAATCTACTGAGTAAGCAGTATTTGACCATATTTTATAGTGTGTGTGTGTGTGGTTTGAATTCTAAGATTTGGGCCAACATTGATTTTATTTCCTCTTAGTATTTTATAGTTATTAGGCTGCAACAAATTTTTCCTAAGTCGTCTGGATTTAAATATGGAAGCCAAGATGGAAAGGTACTGAAACTGTACTATGCCATAAATTTAGTATATTTGTGATTTTTTCCCCCCCATTATTTTTACTGTTACAGTTAGAGGAGAGGTAACTGTGCTTAGTTTATGTATCAACTCCTCCGGAAAACCAAGGGAGACTTCGCTAAACTGTGAACAGCCATGCACTGCTGGTGTGGTCTTGCCTTGCACCTTAGCAGCTGTTTCCTTTTGTCTTTAGACAGAACAGCATTGCCACCATCTGTCTTTAGGAAAAAATAAAACCAGAAACACTAAGAAAGAAAGGAAAAAAAAAAAGGAAAATATTTTCCTCAAAGCAAGTCAACAGCATAAGCAAAATGGGGATGGAGGGTGGAACTCCAAGTCCATAGGCGTTATAATAGAAAATGGATTGAGAGAAACACAAAATAAAGCAAGGAATGAGTTTGTCTGTATTTAAAATAGCTTCGCTATCATTACCTAAATATCCCTTTCCATGAGAAATAAGACAAATTTGGCATTTCACAGGGCGTGAGGAAGGAGGTCATCAGATCGCTTTTGTTTCTATCCGATAGTTCTGAACTAATTATAAAAGAAATATGTCAATAATCTCTTCTTTCGGAGAAGAAAATGAGTTCACCAGCTATCTAGGTATTAAAAAAAAATTCTTAAAGGTTTCATACATTCTTGTTGTACATGTTGTGTTCCAGCTTCAGAAATGTGGAATGCCTGAGGCCCAGAGAACAGGAGAACTATTCTTCATTACTAGGTTATATAAAATCTCTCTCTGATGTCTGGAATTATTTTCTAAAATAAAGAATACTGCAGCCCATTTTCACCACATTTTACTCCTTGTAATGCTCAATAACCAAGTTTCAAACCCCATTTTTCTTTGTGTTGCTCAGAGGCAACGAGGAACACAAGAACAGCGTACTGCCAGACACGCTGGAAATTCCCCTGCCTGCTGAGCTTCGGTCGTCAGCTCTTGCCAAGCTGGAAAAACCTCACTTTCCATCAGGATAACACAGATTAAATCTTCCTAAAAGTAATAAATGTTTTCCTGAATGAACTGTTGGCATCCTGTCACTTCCAGCAAGAACTAAACTGATTTTATACAGAATATCAGGTACTGTGCTCTAGTGGAGCTGGAGTGAATTTAAGCCCAGCACTAAGTGCTTGAAGCTTTGTGTTTTGTCCCTTAATGAGCACTCTCAGCTTGCACATTAAAAAGCAGTGCAGTCCATTCTCAGTGCATTTAGAGCATCCAGCCCTGCTGATGCACAGAGTGAACTAAATTCACATGTTAACTCACTCACATGCTCCAGGAGCCCATCTGGAGCATCTGAGAAGTGCCACGTGCATGATTTCAATTAATTGGAAAAAAGAACAGAGAACACGTAAAATATTAATGTGTTATTGTTGACAACCTTGACATGATTTCCCAGTACTGACTGTACATATTTCAAAAAATTGATCTTTTTTCCCCCATGACTACAAGCAAAATATAATGATACTTATCTTGTAATTCAGTACTATGATACACAAAACCAGCGGAAAAAAAGATATCCTAACCACCTAAATTCAGGTCTAAGGGCATCCCACAACAAGAACAAACAGTACAGAAACCCCATAAATAAATACCAGAAGGTACTGAGCTTAAGAATCTGAGTCTTTTTTCACCGAGATAAATTCTGCTGTTAAATAGAAAAAAGTTGGACCACCAGTCAACAATCCTTCCCAGTGGTACCCAGCTGTACCTGGCACTTGGTCTCCACTGTAAAAGAAACAAACAGGTTGTCAGCAGAACTGAAGATCATTTTGATGACTTTTATTGTTCTGGAAATGTTTAAAAAAAAAAAAGTGCCAACCTTTTCTTTTCTTGCTTACAAGAGTCTGTATTTAGGAGACAAATGTGGCAAATCATCAGAGGGGAAAAAAAGAGGGAACATTCTGCTTTCCCTTTAATATCTAGATCATCTTAATTGATCCCAGTAGAGTCTCTCATTGCCAGACAATCACAATTAGCTCACCGATTTCCGTATTTGTATGATCTTGCCTCTGCTAATTACAGATGAAACAATACTTTGGGGGAGGCTAAAACTCCTCTCTCTTTTCTTGGGGAAAAGCATTAACACCTTTTCCAGCACTTGCCAGTCTGTAAGACCTTCCAGGGTCACCATCTGTGTTACAAGTTTTATTTCCAGAGCACAACACAGAAATTGCCTTGCAAGGCAGAGGCAGCAACACCTTGTGAGTGCAGTTCCATAGAATAACCAGACTCCCATGGAAGACTCATTTCCAAGCATAATTCTTCACCTCCCCAGTCCTGTTTGTCATGCACCAAGTTTTAGCTATATAGGAAAAATAAAAAAACCCCAAACAGACATGCAAAACCCCCAAATGGTGCAAGACACAGGCCTTGAGCTACTTCAAATGGAAGTACCACCAATAATCATGGGATCACAGAATGGGTTGGGTTGGAAGGGACCTCAAAGCTCATCTCATTCCACCCCCTGCCATGGGCAGGGACACCTTCCCCTATCCCAGGTTGCTCCAAGCCCCGTCCAACCTGGCCTTGGACACTTCCAGAGATGAGGCAGCCACAGCTTCTCTGGGCAACCTGTGCCAGGGCCTCACCACCCTCACAGGGATGAATTTTTTCCTAATATCTAATCTAACTCTGCCCTCTGTCCATTTGAAACCATTCCCCCTTGTCCTGCCACTATTCAGGAATACAGACACACGCCTATTAAATGATGTTACTAACAGCCAAGTTAAGCATTTACATAAGTTCCCCTCTTATGAAGATACTGTGTTGTAACTTCACAGATGACTGCTGGCATCCAACAACTTATTTGAGAGAAAAAAAAACATTAAAAAAAGCACCACTGTAATCCGTGTGTTGCTTTGGGCTGATGCCTTTAGGCTCCCATTACCACTTCGGTTTTAACACAAAATGTCTTCATTTTCCATCATGTTGAGGTGCTTTGACTTTTTGCCTCAAATAGCTGCAGTAATCTCAAAGAGAGGAGGGAAAATATCTGAACCCTTTTACTTAGACTTTACAGAATTATTCATAGCAGCTTGCAAGTCTACTGGGATTACTCAAAACTTGAAAAGAAACCCAATATTTCTATTCTAATATTGCAAGTACAGCTCTCCAGCAATTATAAAACACACTGCTCAGTACTTTCTTTAACATAGGCTGGCTTGAAACTAATTGTTCTGGAAAGAAGTAAGTAGATCTCATTTACTGCTGGAACATAACTTGAATACAGTTTTCATGTATTAAAATTATTCCCTAGTGGCAAAAAGAAACGAACAAAGTCTCAAGGAAGGCAAGGGTTTGTTCTACAGCAATTAGCTACCACCACAGAGTCTGAACTCCCCTTTTCTTTTATTATTACTCTTATGATGGGAGGTGTAAAGCTAACTGTTAACACTTCATGCAATCAAAAATAGCTTCAGAAAATACACACTGTATCATGCATTCCCCACAGAAACAGATGCTATTAAAATCTAGTATGGTGGGATTACATTCACAGCCTGGTCACCTTTGCTAATTTTTTGGTTATACTGCAGTATTTTTAAAGGGAAAAAAAACACCTGAAAAACATGAATTCTACTTGCTACTTGCAGAGAAACAAAAAGATACAGTCTTTGCTGTCAGCTCATTTAAGCATCCTGAAAACGATTTCAGGACTTATTTCAGGTCACTTATTAATCTATTTTGGAATTACATTTTTATAATGAAAACAAACACTTTGGAATATTTGGAAGCTTTAGGATAAAATATCTCCTCAATTTCACTCCTCCATTCCTACTGAAACCATGGGAGGAATCTTGTTTCTTTTGTCACTTCCTTCCCCACAGGTGTAATCAGGTTTGGAGAGGAAGAAGCAAAGCCCTGTACAAATATTCACTGATCATTTCCCCACAACACTGGGAAAATTACACTGCACTGCGACGGAGATGCAAGATGTGAGCTGCAGCCTTAAAGGGTTGGCTTTTCTACACCAGGGCATTAAGATGAGATGGGTGGACAATTACCTCTCACATGTGCCCAGCTGGAGGCTCCAGAATCAAAGATGCTGACTGCTTCAGAACCAAGGATGCTTCCAGCAAGACACGCAGAGCTCCTCATCTGTCATAGCAGTTGTTACCACTTTGCTTCAATAATTGTCCCCAAGATCCTCTGCCTCAGCAACTTTTATAAAGGAAAAATGCACAGCAAGAGTAGCAAAGTTATTTTGTTAATGAAAAACCTTCTACATTTGAATGTAGGTTCTACTGAGGAGTGTCAGGAACTGTGTAGTGTCAAAACCTCAGTCCAATTCATTCAGAAACATTTCTATCTGAAAAGTGGTAAATTCCTATAGATGACCAAAAATACCCATCCAGAACTGGAATTAAAGCAGTCAATGATTTCCAGAAGGCAAAGCAGAATGATCTACAGATGGGTTTAAGTGCTTCCTCAGTGGTTAGGCAGTGATCCATTTCCCTTTCTGTGACTGCTCAAACCCACAAATAAAACAGTCCTCGTACTCCCTGAATGCTGAGCAGCTCCAAGACCTCCAAGATTTATCCTCCCCCCAAAAAATGATAGTTGAGAAACAGTGTTGACAAGGGATAAGGTGGAATAAACAGTCACAGCTCCACTGTTGCTCTGAGTGACCCCTTCCAAGCACAGCAGGAGAACCAGTGCCCTGGATCGTTCAGCCCCGGGGAGAGGCAGGAATTCAGGGCACATGTTCCTTAAGCTGGCACCACTGAGGGGCTCCTGCATGGTCCCTTCAGGCTTCTGGCATCCTCCACACAAAGCTGTGTCTTAAAAGATCAAGCCAACTGCAAAGTTGGGTCAAAATGTCAGTGAGGAGGCTCACAGAGATAAAATTCGTGATAAAAATTAAGTATCAATATTAAAGTAACAGCAGAAAAGTCTATACTTTGATAAGAACTGAAAGGCTTTTAGTCTTTAATGTGACAAATGCTATGTTTTGGAGAGGATTTAGGTTGAGTTTATAATAAGTACATGTACACTGATTCTCAACTTTAGCTGCAGATCTGGCTGTACTTGTATCACTACTTTCTAAAAATCTATTCTTCCCCCAATCAACACGTAATGCTGAGCAGACTGAAATTAGTGACCAGAGGCAAACATTTACACAAGTTAACTAAATTTGAATTCTCCGAGGGCCTGTTAAGTATATTATTTTTCCCATCAGGTCTTTCAGCCTGCACAAAATCAAACTGATTTGCAGCACAGGAAGCTGGTGGCTCGCAATTCAGCATATGGCTCTTTCTCCTCGTAGCCAACATCAAGAATCCAGTTCATCATCTGTTAAAACGCTCACAGTTAACTAGATACCTTGCCCGCATCTTAATATTCATAGTTTGCTTTGATTAAAACACACAGTTTCACATTAATTCAAGGATTACCTTTTAGAACATGGACAAGTTGCAGTGTTTGAGTGCCACTTAAGGTGGTGTTTAATCAGGAAAACCGCTGCGGCGCTGGCCGATTAGGCTGGCTCAACTGCTGCCTGCTCCATTTTTCCCCATAATTGCAGGATATACTTTATTGTGACAGGGGCCAAAGCAGTGGAATTCCAATATGCCATACATCAGGTTCTCCATTATTGGATTAGCTGGATGTGGCATCATTACCGCTGCACTTTCGTACCTATCATTGATCGCATCGTTCTTTCTATTCCACAATTAATGCAAGTCAGCTGGATTGATCAATCTTCTGATGAGTTTGAGCCACAGTCAATATATTCTTATGGCTCTGTGCTACTGATCTGTATGTTTTATAGCTGTGCCTAAGGATTTGTCATTCTGGCTACACATTTTCTTGGTGGGTTTTTTTTAGTTTAGATACTTCTGCTCCCACCTTGCTGCCTAAACCACAAAGGGTTCATGAATTACTCATGGCACCTGGAAAAAAAAAAGGGGGGGGGGGGGCAAGAAAATAACTGAATTCATCACTGGAAAGAATTTTCTTTAAAAAATAAATAAATCACTCTCTTGGTTGGCTGCGTAACAACCAGTCTGAGTTTTGCACACGAAAACACTGAGCTTCCAAGGAATTGCAGAGATTTTGTATGACTGCAGGTATTTTCATTCCTTGTTTAGACCTGACAGCACGTTCATGAAATGTGGAAATATGTTAATAACTTGATTGTTAATATTTTTCGACACTGTGATGCCTCTTTTTGAACCAGAGGGTAGATTCACAGTCAGAGGGAGAATGAAATGATGGGACATGAGGAGAAATAGTGATCATAATATTTGTTTAACACGACTTTTCTGTTACCTTTTGTCACAAGCATTGCTATCCATATTTGAAAATTTTCTCTTCAAAGAATAATATTGAGTTAAAGTCATTTTCTAATTAAACATGGCCTATACACAAAAGTACCATCCTGTACAACTTCTGAATATTCTTTTTAAATAACTGTGTTTGCCTATTACAGAATGTGCCCAGATCCATGCTTCTATTTTTTAATGTCCGTAAAAAAAAATCAGGTTTTGAAAAGAAAAACAAACAACAAACAAACAAAAAACCCACATCCAAATCCAAAACATGAAAGGAGCAGTGGTTCCCTATCATATTTCCATTTCCATTAGTCTACATCCCAGCCTGATCTCCATTATAAGAAGCCTCAATTAACAAAAGATGCCAAATTTAAATATAAGAAAAGGAACTGAAACTTGGACAAAGGGTAAAGAATGGTAATGAATACATTTAGATAAGAGTTTGGACTTTCTGGAGTGCTTTGCACATTACACACAATACCTTCATTAAATGAAGAATAATTGCTCTTTTTACATCATTCTGTCTCATCTAGTTGCCAATGCCAGGACTAGTGACAATTACAAGGTATTAGCAATAACAATTACACTGCGATTTTGTGACAGCGATATCACCTTTCTCCAATACCTTGTTTTGTCTTGAGGAATCTGAATTTACAGATAAAACCCACTTATGACTAAAATCATTACAATTTCTTCCAATTCGAAAAGCAAAACAACCCTTGAACCATTTCTTTTGGTAAGTCCTGAAAATACCACCAACACAAGGAAAAAAAAAAAAAGAAACACGTTGTCTGACAGGTGGAAATGCTCTGCTAAATATAAAATGAGTTTTATTCAAAGCAAGGGATGTGTTCCCTTAAACATCCTGGCTTTGAAGAGAGCAGGCAGTTTAGATTTTCCATACATAATTCAGTTCCACTGAAAGGCCTCTACCTAAACAATTTTCCATTACATTTCTAGCAAATTTGAAATAAAAAAAAAGACAGAGCTTGTACCTTAAACTGGGATCATATAATACAATATTGAATGTTATAGAGCTTTCAAAAGTACTTCTAAAAACAAGGAGCAATCCTTTCCCACTGGGGGTGCTTTTCCATCAGTCCCAATCAGACAAGGATCACTGCTGGAGTCACTGTTTTTCTCCTTTAAGAATAACATGAACTAAGAAACATGCCCAATAATTTGAAGCCTATTTGAGACTTAAATTAGTTCATGAATCTATATTTAGGCTACCTACATATATGGCCTGGTTTTAGAAATGCAGAGCACAGCAAATCTTAGCAAGTCACTGTACCTAAAAGTGCTCACATCTTTCAAGAATCAGGCCATTATATTTAGATGCCTAATTATGGGTGCAAGATTTGAATAAACTCAGAATTTTAGCCTAGATAAGTGCATATTACATCACAGTGGTTTTGAAGTTGCTTTGAGATATGACACACTACGGCAGACAGCTCATAGTCATGTAAAAGTGAAAAAAACACCTGATAATTAGACATATATTACAATTCAATGTACTGGGTGCTTATGGAGAAAAGAAATCCTATTTTATTTCCATTAAAAAGGCTACAGTATTTATAACTGCAAAGGGAAACAAACTAACATTCTATTTAATCCTGTTACCAGAAGATTTACACTAAACACAGAAACTTTTCTGTTTCAGGAAAGTGAGCAATGAGATATCAAATCAAAACAACCCTAAAAATCAAGTAATAGTGATGATGTAAATAACTTTTAATATTTCAGATATCTTGGCCTTTATTTTACATTATACTGTATTTCACAGGAAATTGGAGAATTATGCCAAATCTTGAAACTAAAAGATTAAAAATGAAATTTTTAATTCTGATTAAAAATGAAGTATTTCATTCTAACTAAAGCTCCATCATTAGAGGAAAACATACTATACAAAAGCTCCCTTTTAAAACCGAGGTGCTTTCTCCAAGTTTATGAAATTAAGTGAACTAAGTGAATACAAAACTGTGTCTCTCTCTTGCTCTTTGTATTTTGGTGGATCACTTGTGCAAATGTATTTACACATATATTTTCAGGAATACAGCTGGAAAAAAATCCCCACCAAAATACTAAAATTTAGCTTTGCTATGATTTACCATCTTTGGTATGAACTTGTCCATTTTACATCATTGCAGTAAAACAGGGAAGTGCATCAGGAATTTAGATGGATGGGAATTCAAAGCTGTGTCCAGGAAAACACTGAATGGTAACACAAAGTAAAATTCCATCCTCAATTACCATATCTCTAAAAAAACCCTAACGATAAACATTACCTATAGACATAAATCATCATTTTTGTTTTACGGGACAACAAATTAACCATCTATTTTTGCTTTCAAATTGTTTATGGAAATCAGAGAAAAAGCATACTGCAGGTAGAAGAATTTGCATTAGATATAAAAGAAACAACCCCCTCCCCTGGCCTAATTTGTGGAGTTTTCAGTCCTTGGAAGGCAAAATGCACGGTCAGAATGCACACACAGGCAGGCAGCGAGGCACACCCAGCTCAGATAACAGGAGACACACTCTCACCTTCCCTTTCTACCTTCTCAAATAAATGTTTATCACTTTTTCCAAGGAAATGACAAGTAATTTATGAGGTAATACACATAAATGCTCCAAGCACGAGAAAACACAGCTCTCAAATAATGCAAAGAAACTTATGTCTCTGAGGACTTGAAAGGTATTGCCAGGTTCCCTTGTGCAGAGGTATAGTATAAATACTATAAAATGCAGTAGAAAGTATTAAACAATCCATGCTTCCTGCTGAATTATAGATGTAATCAAAAAGAGCAAATACACAACATTACTCTTCACCATGCTTGTCTTCCTAGAGAATTTAAGCTGAAGCTCCAGCTTTTGTGTTGCCTGGGTTTTATGCCATCTCCATTGTTTACCTAAGAGATTCTGAGTTTCATAACACGCCATAGGACATCATAAAGAAAGGTATAAACCTGGATATTTCTCTTGAAAGTCATATATCAAGTTTCCACCAACACCAGCACAAGGAATAGATTTTGATTCCATCTTCAATGTATATTTCATTGCTTGTGTTTCAACACCGTTTTAAATATTTACTTAACGTCTTTCTAAAGACAGAGCCCGTGTCATTAAATCAGAAAGCACAATTCTGTTATGGAAATCGCAATCATTACAGCTTGACCTAAAACTGCTAATGTAGGCTTTTCTGTCGTCTAATTTTGCAGCCAGAAAAGCAGTTTCCTGTGGCTCACTGATCCTGACAATACCCTTAGACCAATTCCCATGATTCCCTCATCATGGGCAGACATCATTTCAACAGATGTCAAGAACAGCTAAGTGCACTTAGGCCTATTTGTTAAATTCCTGGGGGGAGGTAGATTGGCGAAATTTATCCTGTAATTAAACCGCATATTTCTTTCAAGCTGCCTCTTCCCTCTTCCCCTTCATAATCCCTCTGCCTCGCATCAAATCATTTAGGCACTTATTGGCTACAATCAATACAATATGAGATACATTAATTTAGTCCCTGGGAGGTTTGCTGGGAAGAGGCGGCATTGCTCCGCCAGCATTCCGAAACGTTCCTGCGAGCACGGCATCCTCTTACAGCCAGCACGGGCAGATTTATGGCAATCCCATCCTGTGTGCCCACAGCTCTGGGCTGCAGCCAAACATACATAAATTGGATGGGAACGGGAAACACTCAATATATGGCCTAATGCACACAAATGCTGAATAGCCCGAGTTCCTGCAAGGAGGTGGAAGGCTTGGACTGAACTGAACAATTAAGCTCAGGCTTTCCATGTGCTCAAATACTCCTTGTATTTGAAGGGGAGAGGGAAATTGGGATTGGAAAGAAACTTAAGGAGGGTTCTCGCTGACAGATACAGACTTGAAAGCAACACCTTTGAGGTAACTTATCTACAACTCCCTGACAGGAGGCTGTAGCCAGGTGGGCCTTGGTCTCTTCTCCCGGGCCACCAGCAGTAGGACAAGAGGGCACAGCCTGGAACTGTGCCAGGAGAGGTTTAGGTTGGACATTAGGAGGAAGTTCTTTACAGAGAGTGCTCAGCCATTGGAAGGGGCTGCCCAGGGAGGGGGTGGAGTCACCGTCCCCGGAGGTGTTTAAGAAGAGACTGGATGTGGTATCAGTGCCATGGGCTGGGTGACAGGGTGGGGTTGGGTCAAAGGTTAGACTCGATGATCCCAGAGGTCTCTTCCAACCTCGTTGATTCTGTAATCTTTTATTTTTAACTTGCTCATCCTTCTCTTAGTGACTTTGGTTGAATGTGGCTGGGATTTGGTTTTGTCTTCAGCAAAGTGCAACAGGATGAAAATATCAATTTTTTTTGTAAAAAGCTGATATAAAAAGAATTCTGAAGTTGGTCTATATTTAATTTTTAAGGATATACTATTTCATGATATATTTATAAGCAAATATATAAACCAAGTGCTTAACGTGCCACTGTGAAACTGAGGACTTAGAAGTGTCAACAAGAACCATATTAAATGCCTCATAAATCCCAAGCATGTAACACACTGTGAAGCTATCAATATGAACACCAAACAATATGCCATTTGCAATTAAAATTATATTTGTAACAGCAATGATGACTAACATTAGTACACACACAAATTACTAATATGGTAGGCTGGCTTGGGAAGTGAGAAAAAAAAAGGAACATCCAAGACTTAATTGGATTATTTTTGCTGCAACTGCAAAAACACAATCTATCAGACAAACAAAAATTCCATGTGCTGTTATATGTATTTAATTTTTAAAGAGTGAGCTAATAGAAAATCTTTTTGTCCATTTTATGATCAACATAATTTATAACTTTCGGATTAGCAAATGCTCATTTAAATGATGTTGTATTGTCTATTCGAGCTTATTTCCTGCAATAGCATGAGGAGAACCACTGTCTTGGGGTGTGATTACAGTGTATGCACATGAGCAGCTCCAGCCAGGGAACAAAGCTGTGGCAAAGCCCAAACAGACTCAGCAGCACAGAGGTTTCAGCGAGCTCTCCATGGTCCTGCCTGGGTGCTCTCCTAATTCAAAATTCCCAAAGATTTCCTTCACACATTTCACTCCTACTCCTACTATACTTGCATCGTTTCATGTATTTAAGTTTTCATTTCTATTTTTTTTTTTGGTTGTTGTTTAGGGGGGAGAGCTATTTCTTTATTATCTAAAATGAGTGGGAAAAACAGTGGTACTTCACAGGGTCTCAGGGGACCTGTAATATATCATGATTAAAACACTCACAACGCATAAAAAAATCTTTTCAACTGCAGAAAAAATTAAAGTTATAGATAGCAAGAGATCATCATTCTGTACGGCACTGAAACTGGTAAAATCCAGGAAAAAAATAACACTTCAAGTGTTTTAAGGGATTTGCATTCCTTTACAACACATTTTTTCTCTTTAACTAAAGCTACTTTCTAGTTGAAATTGGTAACATCTGTTACAGTCTCAACACACACAAAAAATGGAGGACACATAACCATTCATTTTCTAACCAATAACCCTTCAAGTTTACAAGGTTAACTGGAGTGGATTCTTGTCTTTCTAATTGAAGCAGAAAGCCCAAACCATTGTCATTTGTACTGGTGACTGTTTTGCTCACTTACAGCCATTTCCCAGAAATTCACCGTGGGCTTCGTACCTTTTCCCTTTCAGGAAATGTTTAACCCGAGGATTTTTATCTTTCAGCTCCACAACCTCATAAAAGAATCAGTTGCTTTCTTGACTCACCCTGTGCCTGCACTTGCCAAGGTTACAACCCGCAGCTCCTGATAATCCCAACTGAAACTCACTGGTCTGGGGTCTTGTCTTTTTATTTTTGAGGGATGGGAAGAGCTTGAAAGGAATAATCTACTCCTCATTCACCTCTTATGAGCAAAGAATTTCACAGACATAACTTTCATAAATGCCATCCGCTGTCCCATGGGATCGGGAAGGAGCTTGGATTATGTTCAGATAAATGAGAGTGTTCAGAGCAATATCAACTAAAACTTGTGCTGGACTGCTCTGGCCTTCCCCCACTTATGGGGGAAAAGTATCATCCTTCTATTTAGGGGACCAATTGGTTGCTCCCTGGGTGAACTGCTCATAATTTTGACTTGACTTTTCTCTCAAAACTCATTGAAAGGAGGGTTGCCTAAAAGCAGATTAATTCCCTCATTCAGAGGGCTTGACTAAGTCTTTACTGACATGGATACAGCCACATCAACATACAAGTAGGTCTCTAATTTCTCAGAAAATTGTAGGAAAGGAAAAAAAATAAAAAAACCCCTCTTACCAACCAAAAAACCCTGTTGAAAAAAGGAATACGGTGCACACTTTCAACATGAAAATATACTGCCTTAACCTCACATCCCTGAGAGCTACAATTAAGCATTCTAGAAATTAAGAAATTATTAGGAAAAATATGTTATCATCCAGGGAAATACTTTTATTATACTTTAATTCATTAGAAATATTTCTAAACTCTCCCTGGGGAAAGAGTACAGTTTAAAATTGCTTACATCTTTCTTAAAAGCTGAAGTAAGCTTTCCTGTTTCATCTTTTATAATCTGATTTTTAAACTTGGCAAAAACTGCTGACTTGGTACTGCAAACGGAAAATTATTCCAAATAACTTTTTTTTTTTTTGGTATTTTCGTAGGTATGCCTAATTGATGTCTACCCTTTTACATTTGACTTCTGGATGTCATGAAGATTTGCAAACAGAAAAAAATCTAACACAAAAAAAGCCACACTGGGTACAGTCGCCTAATGAAGATAATTAGGTTACCACTTCTTCCTAGAGCTGTCACTGGGGGCTGGGCAGGTAAATGACAAAGGCAGGTACCTCCAGATCAAAAATAATTAGTCTGAGATTTTTAATAGCACTTTGAGGACAACAGCTTCATTCCATCTGCCTTTTGTGTGTTTGTTTGTTTTCCTCAGGTAGCCATTCCATAGTTACCGGAGGACAGACTGAGATAATTCTTCCATTTAAAGGAAACGTCTGTTTTCCCATTTCTACTCCCTGAACTGTTCCTAATTTTACATTTCCCCATTTGTAGGAGGGCAGAGGAGAAACAAGCATTCCCCTGGATGCTCTCCCAGTCTCCAGAACTTTGTGGTTTTGAAACTCCTTTGTTTACTAATTCCTGATGGATTTCTTTTCCATTAAATTCTCGAGTCTTCCCTTGGACTCAAGTAACATTTAGCATTTGCAACATCCTGCTGCAAGATCTACATGTGGCATCTGTAAGGTGTTTATTAAAGTGTTTTACACTAAGAATATTTACAACATGCAAGCAAAGGAACTAACCAAAATCATGGGGATAAACAGGAATTCTAAGAGACCTCCCTTTTGAGTGTTTTACTTTTTATGTTAATAAGTTACTGCTGGTGTGAACATTGCTTATTATAAATGAGGACACTTATTCCCTAAAAACTGCCCTAGAACTACATGAAAAAGGCAAAAAATAGTTATAACACATCAAGGACTTGCAGCAATTATCAACTTTAAGCCACTATTACGCATAACTGTTCCAGCAGGGAAGCATAGAGGGAAAGAAAGAAATTTTGTGTCAAACTAAGATGGATGATTGTTAAATTTAATAGTTAGAAAATAAGTGAATAATACAAAAAATATTGTAAAACACTGAAGTGAAACCTGGTAAAAATAGCCAAAGTACTGAGAAATACAAGAGTTCTCTGAAAACTCTTTTTAAATTTCAATTCAATTACCTTCAACTATAACCAGGTATAACAACAACTTGGCCCTTTACATAATTACATCCTAACTGTGTGATTGAAATAGCCTGAAGGCTCAGATTTGGTAGCACCTACAGATTAAGTTATTTTGTAAGTATTATTAAAAGGAAATGGAGGAAAACTAGGAGAATAAGATTTGCATTATATAAAAGAACACTGCTCTAGAACCTCTCATTAGGAAAATAAATATTATTTTCTTTAAAACAAGAAAGGATTAAGTTACAAAATTTACATTTCAGACTACTAAAGGCAACAGGTTTTGTGTTACTGTGTGTTTTTATTCTAACCTTACATTCTATTGAACAAGTGGAGAATACGCTGTCCATTTACAGTCTTATTGTGAAAACTGTTCAGGTCTTTTTTTTTGTTTCTAGACACTTTTTTTGTTTGTTTGTTTTCTAGAAACCTTGGCTGTTAAATAGCAAGCCGCTCTCAGCCTTACCTATAAGGCTGCCTTGTACATAAAGCTACTGCTATTTCCCCCCTATAGAACCCTAAACAATATATCAACTTGAAGATGGAATTCAGGCTTTGCCTAATATAATTTCAAAATTCGTTATTTAATACTCTGAAGCTGCCTATTTATTTTGCATCTTTAGGCAAAGCTTTCTTCCACAAAGCAGACATCCTCCTCCTTGTTAATGCAGCCCCTGTCCCCGCGGCAAAGGCAGCACGGGGCAGACACAGACTAGTTCTGAGCTCCCTTGCAGCCCTTGTGGTGCAATGCTGCTCACAGAGACCCTGGTCGGGGTTTGTCAGTCAGGATTTGGTGCCCAGGTAGTTTGTCCTGCTTAAAACCATCTGCATTCTCCTTCTTTTGTAATTTCAAGAAAGTCCTGTCCCTCCTTAAAATACTTAAGTTCTCTGCTGTTTCACGTATGATTATTCCCTCTTAGCACTTTCTGACACTAGTTTCCTTCCTTTATGCTCCTCCATAACCACTCACTCTTCTCCCCTCTGGTTCTCTGGCATTTCTGTGTACAATGAACTCTTCAAACTTCGGAATGCAGCGTTTACAATCTTATCCCTGTGACAGTTCCCAGTCTGTTCTCCTCTGTAATCCATCTGCCTAAGGAAATGTATTTGGCAAAGCCTTCTAACGAATGTTTTGTAAGCCAAGGCTAAAAGCTTGTTCTTCATCTTCATGCTCACCTAATCTGTAAACCACTTTCTGTACCCTCAGCCAGACAGCTGATCATAATTCCTCAGGGAATTGCCCTCTCTCATTATCCACGTCAGCTTCTTGTCTGCCATCAGCTTTCTTTGGATGCTCTAAGAGGTGCCTGTCCTTGTTTTCCCGCTCCTTTCACCACACATCTTATCTCTGGCCATTTATCACCTATAAAGACATTTTCGTAGGACTCCTGGGGTCAGCTCTCTAATGGAGATACTCAAACTAAATCTTAACTTGTCTTTGTCGCATCTCCTCATGGATATCTAACAACTGCTTCAACTTCAAAACAGAACTTTATTTTTCCAATTGCCCATCAGCTTCCAGGCCCTCCTCTCTCAACTTCCCATGGATTTATCATCTTGAACTCATGGTAAAACTTGCAGATTTTTAATATGTAACATTTATATGATCTAGCACTTCATATCCATCTGAGAACTTAAACCCTCACCTGACACTTCAATCCAGCACTTTAACATTTTCTTCCACCTTGGCTCTACTCACACCCTTTCAGATTACTGCTGCAAGCGCAATTTCATAAAACTCTTCTGTGCCTTAAAACATCCCTTTCTTATTTCTAACACTTCCAGATATATGCTTTTTTTGTTCTGCTGCCCCTTACATTTGCTGAGCTGTCCCATTTTCCCCTCCCCACTCTTTGCTTCACTTTGCTGTGGTGGCTCCCCAGACTTGTTAAACTGGTGCCCTAAACTGGTGTTAGGTGGCATGATGATTTACTATTTCCTTGTATTACCTTCTTCCAAAATTAATTTGAACAAAGGTCATACTTTAATTTTGGACTTTTCAGCATGTATTACAAGAGATCTTTAAACATATGGCTGGATATTCTTGGCTTTATGGTTATATGGATAAACAAAGAGCAGTAAATATAAACTACCAGATGATCCAAGGAACACACTCAAAAATGAAACAACTAAATTTTAACATAAATAGTATTCATTAAGCTATTCTTCAGTATTTGGGCTGGTAATAAACTAAAGCAGTCCTTATTCTTTTAAAACTGATGTGACATGGATCACTAAAGTTAGGTGAAAGTTTATTGTGCAGCCAAAGAGGTGCCTTGTAAACCCTTTTTTTTTGTATAGAACACAATGCATGATTCTGCACTTCATCATTTATTTGTCTCTTCTCCACCCCTTCCTGACATTCGCACCTTTTCTCTTTTCCCTTCTTATTTCCTATTCTTAAACTCTTGAAATGATTTAGGCTCCCCTCTCCATAGCTGACAACCTGACACCAATCAATTTGCTTGCAATGCTGGGATTTTTTGGGAATATGGGGAAAACCTAGAAAAGGTGTTACACTCTGAAAGCTTTAAATGTAACATTCAGGATCATTTGTATCATTTTGTTGTCATGCTGACTCTTATCCTTTCTGTAATGTATTGTTTTGCCAGCTTCTGAATTACTGATTTTAATCCATCATGCCATGCAGGCCCACAATCAATCGAAAGGAACAGGAGAAAAAAAGGTGGCTCTTAATCATTATTAGTTCTTTGTTCAAAAGAACTCGGCTTTAACTTTTGATCCATGTACTTCAGACAGTGCAAAATCTATTTGTTTGAGTTTAATCTTCATCAGTGCTTTGCTCAGGAATTAGGCAAACAGGACGACAGGGTTACCAAGTTATAATGTTTCCTGCAAAAGAGAATAAAATCACCTCGCTCAGGATGATGTCATGGAGAGAGATTATTGATATGCAAATCAAACTTAGATTCTGATGTATTTCCATGTCTGAGCCCAGGGGCTGGAGAGATCCACCTTGTATTTATATGTATTTCTCACTAGTGAACTTCCATAGTGTCCAGGGAGCAGGATGGGGCCTTTGGTGCTGTGCTCATTTGTGTGCCCTGAGTATGTGCCTGTGAGCTGTGTGGCTGACTGTACATATATACACGTATATATACTGGCTGATTGTGTATATATGTATATACATATGCATCTTCAGCCTCACCTCTGGTCGGACCTGGGGCTATGGTGCAAGTTAACTTTGCCGTGATGTAGTTTCCTTCAACATTTCACATTGTGTCATTTTAGAACACAAAATAATCAAATAAATATAAATATGTCCAAAACATGCAGAGAATACATAATACATCCTACTTCTACTCTCAAGACAAATACCTTTACCTTAAAAAAACCAAACAAACAGGAAAACTGCTTTTTATTGTTGCCGTGCCTCTCAGCTGAGCTGCTGAGTAACTCCTATCTTGTGGAAATAACAATGCAGCAAACAACTCTATTTACCAACATTACCCATTATCCTTGCTTAAGAGAAACTGTGGAAGTTTCTAACAGTGGACTAAGAGATTCAGTGACGAGGGACAGGCTTGTCCAACCAAGTGGAACAGTGACCCAGCTGCGGAGAACCCCGGCTGTATTTTGCTGCGGGAATTTTTCTTGGCTGACTTGTCTGCTCCAGTTCTCAGACACACAAACCCATTTGACCCCAATTTGTGACAAAGGCCTGTCAGCCAGGGCCTGATTCACCTGAACACCACCAGGATCACAAGGAAAGTCAGTTTGTGTGGGCAGTGGGGCAATCACAAACCTGTGATGAAAAGGAGTTTAATTGTGTTGGTTTGATTTTGCATGACTTTAATGCTAAACCTACATCTTCCTTCTTTTAAATGGCTTTCCTGGGTTTAGGCATTTTCTTAGTCTTATTTAGGTTAGAGCACACAGGTTAAACAGTTTCTGTCTAATCCACCAACTCCCAATAAAACCATCACCTTTGAAAATTAGCCATAGCACAGGGAATGTCTCCCTGGAGCTGATGTTCAGTTTATGGCAAAAGCTGGTTTGCTCCGAGTTCCTCCACAACAACAAAACTTTGTTAGGAAAACTTAAGCTTTGGGGGCAAAATGGAACCCTAATAAAGTCAGTAGCAGTTTCTGTTGTTAACCAAGGCACACCAACAGCATTATGTCCCAGGATTACGTGGTTCATGGAGCCACTGTGAGCTGCCTCCTGCTGCATTCTTCATTTTAATGACAGCCCTTCCCTACAATGTCTTTGGGAACATAAACTCACTTTATGGCTAACAAAGGAAGGATTTTTTAAAACATTACTGTGTTATTGTAAAATCCACTAGTATCAGATACTCATGAAAATGTAATTTTAAAGGTGTACCACCACTTTAAATTCTTTTCTGTCACTGTGTACTACTTGATTACGTTTCATATCTTAAGGTATAACAAGTAGAAGTGCTTGAAGACAGGGTTAAACACCTGCAGGATGCAACTTTATAGCATTAGCCTTGATTATAAACATAAAGGTAACTGATGCATTGTAATAGAATCTTCTTATGACCCAGGCTAAGACTGTAAAATGTAAAGCTTCATACTGTGCTCACCGTGTTCACTTAAAAGCAGAAAAAATAGTGTTGCATTTTCCCCATCCTCAGCAGAACTGCCATCCTCTCTCACAGGGTTTTCTAATCCTTTCTGGCACCTGAGGCATCTGAACAGTTGGTGGGAAGAAGTGAAACTGTGACGAAGTGAGTCTCATTTCAGATTTACAGTCCAATCACTCACAAAACCTGCCAATTCACTTTATGGCATGTACTGTGAAAATTCATTATTTAATATGAGCCTAAAAAAAATCTATTGGTGCGGTACAGTAACTTGACTTTGAATTATAAAAGAACAAGTAACACAGTATGTGGTGTCTTTAAGTTTGCAGTGAGAGAGCCCAGCACATACTTAAAATGTCCTTTGTATGTTCCAATCAAGCACAACATTTGTTCAGCTAACAAGCTGCTGTATTTCAATATTTTTTCTATGTATTTATTATGTATTACATATATTTCCATATATACATTACAAATCTATGCACTCATGTAGGTGTTAGGCGCTAAAAAAACAGGTACAACAATAAATGATCAGTCTTAGGTTAGAAATCATTTTGATTCCTAATAGTTTCATTTGGAAAAAAATCCCCAAAAAACCCAAGCCAAGACATTTTAACCCACCAGTTCTGAGATAATGGAAATCATAACTACTGAACCCAGATTAACTCACTAAATACCCTTGTTATTTTATAGCCAGGGGAAAAAAATACCCTATAGGGTCTGTGACCCTATAAGCATAACTGTGTCAGGTGGTACTGATGCAAACTTAGAGCTACTCACTCCTGGCTCTCCTCCCTAGCCTGGCTTGGCCAGTCTGTGCTCTAAAAAAGGCAATTTCTCCCTCTTACAGACCTGTCACACACTAAGACAATAACTGAGGAAAAATTAACTTACATAAAATGAAAATACCGATATGACTCAAGGTATATTTCCTACTCTGTTGACTGTTGCAGAATCTAGTTTCTGATTTGATGCAGAATCAAACCTGCAATATCCCTGTGCCTCCGAAAACCACAAAAATAGAGCCGGAGCTGGGCCATTCATCTTTGCAAGAGCAGGGGGCTTGGACCACCCCCACAGCCACCCCTTGATTTGCTGCTGATCCTCCCACAGCACCACCTCAGCAGGGCAGGCTGCCCTCCCAGCCCGTCTCTGCCTCAGACAACATCAAAGCTGCAGGATAATTTTGCAGTTTGCAAAATGCCAAACAGCATCAGTTATGTAGTGAGATGACTTGACTAATGGCTGCATTTACAGCTGATGACTGTTTTAAAGTGGCACCCTAATTTTTTTATTATATCTTTATGTTACAAACACATACAATTACAAATTTTGCAATTATTTATCCTAACAAAATTAAACCGTGCAAAATAAACCTCAGACGGGCTGTAAGTTTTTCTTTCCCCCCTTTATGTCTAATTCATTCTCTTTAGTTCCTTACTTTTTATAGCAGCAGTTTGACATAATAAACCATAGTTTGTAAAAACCATTAAGAGTAAGCTTTCTAGTAGCAATCCTATTAAGTTACCTCATCAAGCGATGTGCTGTAATGTTTTCACATCAACTCTTCTTAGCTTTTCATTGCAGCATTCATAAATGGCTCAGATTCCTAGAGCCTAAAAGTGTTTTGTTGAAATTATGAGCAAAAATTTTTTTAATGGAGCATAGAAAGGAACGAGCAATGTACAAACTCAAGTTCAATTACAAAAAATGTTTTTGAAAAAATCAGTTAATATCAGCAATATTGAAACAGCATTAATTAAAAGAAGGGCTGGGGTTCCTCACATGGTGCAGAGGAATAAGTTTACAGTCGAGTGAGATTCTTCTCACAGTTCAGAGTAAGAATGCCAAATCTCCATCTTTTTAGCTCACCTTTGTTAAGGAAAATTAACATCCCATCCCCTGGCATCTGCACTGTGATACCTCCTCCATGTTCTCTCAGAGCAGAGAGGGATCAGTGGATCATTTCCACAAGCTCAAACCCAACACACTTCATTACATTGATCACAGTTAGACTTGCTTTTAAGTTTCAAATAACACTAACTCTAAAACGCTGAGAAGAAACATTCACCCAAAAGCTGAATGCAAGATAAAACACAACTCATGAGACATCAGGCAACATCTTATTTTTTCTTAAAAGAACACATGTGGTTAATAGTCACATAGCTACTGTACTTCCTACTAAGTCAGGATCAAGTCTGTTTCATAAAATATGTTTGGCTTATTGAATGATGACATTTCTAATTACTATGAGTATGAAATGATTAATAAAAACTGAATGGGAAATTTTTCTTTTCTAACCATCTTTACAAAAATCACACTGCAATACCCTTCAGCATTTCATCATTTTCAACCATATTACACAGTAGCCTTTAATCTACTAATATTTCTCTTTCAATATGTTTCACGATATACATTTTTCCGTTTTCCTTCTGCATGGCAAGTATCCAATGCTTTTGATTCATAAGAAATAAAGCCACAGCACTAATTCCTTGTACATGTTATTGTTCCACAAAGCCCCATGCTTCCTTTTATTCCTCTATCAATTTTGAAATAATTTACCCTTGCAAGTTTATCTTTCTCTCTTCATCATAATCAGGGTTGTAAGTTGAAACAATCCAATTGCCAGAATTCTTTGCCAGGTAAAGGTCTGAAGAGCTGTAAAGTGCAAGACCAATGGTTTTCTGCTCCTGTAACCAAGGCAAGTTTTACACTTCAAAACCCAAAGAACTGAATACTATTAAAGCACTATTAAAGCACCATTAGACTTCCCAAGAAGGCAGAAGTGCAGAGCAGACCTGCAAATGACTGTCACAATCCCAAAAACTTCCTTGTGATGCAAGGAGAATCAGGGCCGGGATAAAGTGCCCTCACTGCAGCCACTGCAGTTCATCACCACACTGACGCAGTTACACACAAACAGCTCAAAAAAATCTTAGACTAACTTGCTACTTTCAATTACCTTTCCTAATTTAATAAATCATGGCTGTACCCTGCTCAAAGACAAAAGGAAAGAGGAGTTTGCAAGGGAACTCATGTCCTGTTCCTCTTTCCATTTGCAGCTATATCTGTTGAAAAATTCTCCTTATCACCCTACAAGGAATGAAAGCTGACCTTTGACTTGTAAAGCAACTTTCTTTCCCTCCTCCTCCCCCTCCATTTTAATCTATTTATGGTTTATGTCTTCTATTATATTCTTATGGAAGAGTGGTTTAGTCATAACTCCACCAGTCAAACTCTGAAGACTTGAGTTCCACTGGCAGCCTTCAACAAGTCACTCACTTGCTGTACCTCATTGATGAAAATACACATCAGAGACAGCCCTAAACTAAAAGTGCTCATACAAAGGAGCGCTGAACAGGAAATAATCCCTCTGCATCAAAGGGATGGGAGAAGGAAAATACAATAAAACTATCCAGTGACTGGAGAGCAAGGACAGAATGTCTAAGTCACTTTTTCCTCAAATCATATGTTGAAGAATATGCTCTGCTCACTGCCCAGCTCTGAATTCTCTCCAGTGCGCCTACACTTCTTGAGCATAGCACCCAGCCTGGACATGGATCTGTAGGACAGCCTTATCTTTGCTCAAGGTGTCTTGGCCAAAGTTGCTACACCTTCTTTTTTCCACAATGAAAAATCATCTAGAGAATTGTACAAAAGCTTCTTTTTATCAAGTCCATAGGTGCCAGTTGTAATTCAGGTTTCACTAATCCAGGACTGACAAGGGGGCAGCATTGGCTGAATCTTCACAAACAGCCTGGTAATTGCTCTCATTTCACTGCATCTGTCTTGCAGTGACTCAGCTCTGGAGGTGAGCTGTCCGAGGCCAACACTTGCCTTTACACAGTCTGATCCCGTGATCCTGATCGAGTGATCCCTGTGCACCACGGCACTGGTGAGCCAGGGAACAGTTCACCTGAGCAGCCTGTGCTGGGCTGGGCTGTGACGCACAGTCCCCAGGCTGCAGGACAACCTCATCCAGCCCTGACACAAGAAGCCTGCTGGCAGCTCCCCCGGCAATCACCTGCCTGCCCTTGCCTTGCTTTTACCCAGCAGTGCAGCAAGAACCTCTCAGGCAAACACCCTTTATACAAATGCTTTTTGCAAGAAAATATTAAAGCAGCTCAAATGACCAAAACAGAGGGAACTCCCTCCACAGACAGGGTCTGTGCGACATGCTGGGGGACCCCCATGCAGCATCCATCTGATACTACACCAGCGCAGAGTTCCCACTGCATGAGGGGATGCAAGATCTGCTCCCTGTTGCTCCTCTTTTTATTCTATGTTATTAAACCAGCCATTTTATTGAGTCATTTGTTTTCAGACCTTTCTTACTGAGCTCTAGAAAGAACCCCACACCATCTCTCTCCCCCCTTGCACAGCAGGACCCAACTCTACTGGAGATGAACATGTACCTCTGGCCCTTGGGGGATTCTGTGCACACAGCAATGAACTGTTCTGCAGAACCGACACACGTGTTTCTACTTCAAAACCTTCTCATTGTGTTTATATTTAATTGACCAGTGAAGTAACTACTTCCTTCAGAAAGAAATCAATTTAGTTTCCTGTATTATCCTTACTTTCTTTTATTGTAGCCAGTGCAATACCCGCAGTCAGTGTTGTTTCTGATTCTTCCTATTCAGTTCTTCAGTTCCACAGAAAAGGTATTTCTCATCCAGATTGCAGTTCCTGTTTCCCATGTCACATGCCCTGTCAGTTAGTTGTGTTTCTGCTGCCTTGTTCTTGGACTAAAGAAACAATATTTTTCCCATATTGGTTTCTGTTCAGTATTAATGGCCTATTTAAAAACAAAAAAAAGGTCAAAAAGCAACACTCTATTCAAGCTTATCTTCTCACAAATATCATGTAATTATTAGCAACGTATGGTACTGTTTTAAATAAGTACATTCCTTCCTTTGTCCATCTGCAGGAAGCCCAGAAATGTTTTGAGTGTCCCCATCCCAAGTAATCCACAACACAAAAACGCTGCAAAATTCTTTTTCAACTCTAATGTTTTCACAAGGGCATACCTTGCTACGTTTTATAAACCTGCTTTATTTTATTACATGCATTCATATAAAAACTATAAAGCAGGTTTTACATCACTTTCAGCTTTTGACCATTCATCAGTTTTCCATGATAAAGCCACAGTGAAATCAATATCCTTGTAAAGCCAAGCTGTCAAAAGTTACTAGACTATTTCCAAAGGCAATTCCAACGAGACAGACTACCAGATGTTTTCAATATATTTTATACAAGATTGCATGATAATTTTAGTGGGGCTGAAAGAAAAAATACAACAGGTAGAGTTTTGAGGTTTGACATTTTAAATAGCAAGCCCAATTGATTTTTACAAGATACCAGAGACAAAAATGCCACTTCTGGAGAATTTATACCCAAACATTCATCCCAAGAACTTAAGAGCAATTGTGCTGTCAAACAGCAAAAAAAAAGGAGACAGCCTTTAGCAACAAAGTCACTATAAAAACGTTCACTCTACCTATATGTGTATGAATGTCTGTACCTATACACAAAGATGTATATATTATATATATACACATATAAGGTGCATCGAAGCATAGGAACTTCACTGTATTAATTTTGCCCTTCTGCTGATTTACACTTTTATTCTTTTAGAAGACTGCCAATTATGATTAAAATTCTCCTTATAATTAATTCAAAATTTTATTAAATCCAGCTTTTATAACTTTAAATATAATAACGCCAGCCAAGCCAGGGCAAAGAATATGTCTAGTCATTAATTTTACTTGTATCATTTCTCATTCCTCAAAAAAATGGCAATAAAAGGATCCCTCCTTAGAAATCAGCCTGGCCATGGCCATACTCATCTCCATAATAGCACAATTTCCAATTCACGCCTCATTTTCATTAATGTTTCCAGCCATAAATTTTTAAGCATATGATAAAAAATTTCTGAAGCGGCATAAAACTAACATGAAGAGGGAGTTCATTAGTATGTGACCCTAATTAGAAATTCCATATTAACTTCCCATTTCTACTTGTCCATATCCAATAGCAGCAAGCCTAATATGCTGGGTATTAGTCCTACATTTGTTTGAAGAGCTTTTTCCCCTCCCTTACTCATTTTTATTTTTACACAATTTCTATGTTTCCCCTGCTATTGAATAAGTCAACAGACATCTGCATCACAGCAGCACCTTTTCTGTCACAAATTATCCTGGAGAATTGTAAGGAGCTACCAGCTCAATGCTTTATTAATGATACCAGATCATAAAAAGAAAGGGGAAATTGCTGACTCCGACTCTTTTCTAATGTTGGGTGATAAAAATGCTACTTCAGGATTCAGAAGGTTAAGTTCTAATGTGTATTTTGAATAGAGTATGCTGAAATAATTGCCTCATAAAGCAATGCATTGACCAGCCTGCTAATGGCTGTAGAGTGCAAAACTCAGCAAAGAGCGCCAAGCTTACTGGAAAAAATGCTGTGGCACTACTTTTGTAGCTTTCCATATTAAGTTAACTTCACCCTTTTCCACTTTTTTGTTTTTAATCCTGCCAAAAGAAAACCCTCCCACCTAAACCATCGAGGACTCCCCTTTTGGCCGCGTTAGGAGCCAATTATTAAAATGCAAAACCAAAAAAAGCGAACACCCAAGGAAATCTGAATGCAACAGTAAGAAATGGGAATCACATTTCACTCCTATGAACCCAATTACTAATTTATTGGGTTTTTTTGTTTTCTGCTAGTTTCAGTTTAATACCAAGCCAGTAGCCAAACTGAAAGCACAGCAATAATTACATTTTAGAATATTAATGGATTTTCTAGCTTATAAACTTTTCATAACAAGTCTGGATAAAGAGTTTTTTCTGCCAGTGCACACTCCAGGTCTCAAAGCAGCACGGTAGTGCTTTAAGTCTGTCCCTGATTATAAAATACCCAAGAAATCAAACAATCAAAGAGACATCAATATACGCAATCACAGAATACTCCGAGTTGGAAGGGACCCATGTAAAGGAACACAGTACCCTACAGTTGTACCAAGAATTAAGAGAAAAATTCCATTAAAGCCCCGTGTCTAGAGCCCCAGACCCAGGCTTAAAGCAGGACAAGAAAGCTCCATGCCCCTGGTCCAAACCAGGATAGTCCATAGCAGTTCCATCTCTCCCTGGTTGGTGCTGCTTCCAAATCCAGCCTCGGCTCTGTTCCCCCCGCCTCCCTCGCAGCAGGGACAGTGACAACAGCACAGATGCACAGCACGAGTGTCTCCAACCACATCAGCCCACCAGGAGCCAAGAAGCTGTTTTCCAGCTGCCCCACTTCCCAGGAACTGTGTTTACACTTGGTGTGCAGGCAGTAGAGGGAGATGGCAGCTAAAGCCCAGCAGAGTGCATACAAGGAGGAGACAAGTGAAGGTTAACACTGGGTAATTATCAGTTGTAATTAACATCATTTGAGAGATTTAAGGTGTCTTTATCCCTGGGTTATGAGTGAATTAAAAAAAAAAATTACCTATCTGTTTGCATCCGCACTTCTAGAATAATGTTTTTATCCAATGCCCATTTTATCTTCATTTTATCAGAAGTTTCAAGCACACAACCACCACGTTTCCAGCTCCAAGCTTTCCGGCAGTCAGTCCATATGGCTGTGGCTTGGGAACGAATTGTTTTTAGTCACTGGCAGAGCTCTGAATGTAATTTATAAGAAACAGTGTTCAGGGCATCCCACAACTTCCCGAACACACCGTACCCTTCCCTGTGACCTGCAGAGCGCTGATGTCATCTCCCAACCTTCACCTTGGTCACAAGCTCTGTTTTAAGAGACACTCACATGTGGTAATATCATATAGGACACCTACACTCCCAGACCTTACATTTTAATGCCAATAAACCAGGCAATTACAGGAGAAGCCCTCAGTGTTAGAATTTACTGTCCCACAAAAGGCTGACAAAACCTGAATTATAATTTTTGTACTGATTAAAAAATAAAGCCATAACCCATAGATTTTAACACTTTCTCCCTGAACTGTGTAGGTAGAGCCTCAAGGTACACACAAGTGTTTTGGTTTGGAGGTTTTCTACATCTACTTAATTTTTTTTATGTACCTGAATTCAGTGAGTTATCAATAATTTTAATTTGAGAAACGACAGATGAAAATATGTTACCAAGTTCAATGATAAAAGCTTCAAAGTGGTTTGTATTAACAGTCAGATGCAATCTTTTATGAGCACTTCTGATATGTTGATAACTACTACAAATACCTAGGAAATTACCCTTCATATAAAACATATCCTAAGCTGGGATGTGTTTGGGGTGGCATGTATTTGGCTGTCCCATTTTGTTAAAATATCAATATAGAGAATAGTAAAACAATTATGACAGCTGAATAAAAACTTGCCTAGGCTACATATTAGTCAAAAAATGCCAAACTATAAAGTGCAATGAAGAAATCCATTGAATAATAATATATACCAACACCGGTGTACAGAAATAAACCTACAGTGAAGGTACTAAGTTTTCAAAAGTCCTTGGTTTTGTCTTGATTGACAGATGTGCAATTTTAAAATACAAATCTTTCATGAAAAAAAACCAGTGACATCTCTCTACATTATAAAAACTAATGGATCAGAACACTGATTACTGGAAGAATAAATCAGCATTTGAGATCTTAAGATGTCATCAACTAAGCATCACACGCCATGGATATGAGATGTATTACCAGAACCATTTGATTGATTTATTGTTAGTTTTGCAATCAGTCTTTTCAACCCCTTTTTTTCCCAACCCATTATCACTTGCACATAAAAATATTAAAAGCCCTTTGAGTGCAGTGTGTATCAATAATTTGATCTATTCTTAAGAGATTTATTACAAACAGAAATTAAAGATTCAGCTTTATTTTTAAAAGTGCCCCTACACTTTCCTTTAACAAAACTTTAACAGAATAAAAGCAAACCAGAATGGTCTTTCCAGATCGCTGCCTTATATGAAAATTCACAGACATCTAAAATTCATGCTTCGTTTTAAGGGTAAAAATGAAAATTATTTTCAGTATTTCTATCCTCCTCCCCCCTCCTCCACACACATACATACTCTTTTCCCCCCAGGAAATAGTAAAAAAGAACTATTAGTTATTACTATAAGTAGTAGTCAAAATCCTGTCAAAAGGCAATTTTGATAGATTGCTATTTGAATAAAAATAAGACAGGCACTGTATTTATATGACAAGTATAGATGTGAGATTAAACGATATTATGGAACTCCAGAATCATTCTTTTTAATTATCTCTGTTTGGATCAAGCACATTAACATGAGACAAGCCAAAGTTAGCTCCAATTCACATAACCTAGCAACGTGACCCACTTGAAATTTCTTTTCAAAGACCTGGCTGACTTAGCCAAAGCCAAGGCACACACCTTAATAGAATGGACCAGAACATAAATCAAGACTTATTTTTAATCCTCTGCAGCTATTCTGAGTACTTTCAGAAACTTAGATTTACTTATTCAAATATACGTTCTCACTGAACTCTGCTACTTTTACTCATTTTCTACAAAAATAATGGGAAAAGGATAAGATGGATAACCACAGCATTAAAAAAAGGGCTGTGATTTGGCACTAATATTTGCCTTTCTTATATTTACAGAGCATGGCTTCTGCACTCCAGCATGAAACTTTTTTATTTACCTTTGATTCTTCAGTTACATGCTTTGGAGCAGAGCTCAAATAAACAAAATCACAAGTCAAGCAATAATCAGACGGATTGAATCAGGTGGATTTGAGACTGAACCTGACACTTTTACATAGGTGTCTTAATCACCTCAGCTGCTCTGAACATTCACTTGGCCCCACATTTGAATCCTTCAGCTTTCTATTAAAAAATTCAACAGACAGTAAGCATTCAAAAGCACATGTAGATGGGTAAGAAAGTCATGTGAGATATTAGAGTGAAGGTTTAACTGCAGTGAATACTATATTTACAAAGTCAAAACATGACCAGGAAGGGATGTTTAAGGACATTACCAAGAAGGTATTTCAGTTTACCCTACATAATGAATAGGAATTCTCAGATATTGGTTGCATTTTGGTCTTGAGAATCACAGCATCACACAACAACTCAGGTTGGAAGGAGCCTCAAAAGATTTCAAGCAGAAACTACCAATTAAAGCATAGTCATCTATGAAACCACACCATGGTTGCTCAGGGTGTGACCCCGATGCTCTTTGGAAACCTCCAAAAGTGGAGATCACACAGCTGCCTGCCTGAGCAACCTGTTCTAAAGCTTAACTTCTCACAGTAAAGAACTTTTTCCTGTGTCCAGTTTGAACCCACTCTGTTTTAACCTGTGTGTCTCATCCTCTTGCCACGTACCTGTGTGGGGAGAGGGGCTTTGTCCCCTTGATCTCCTCACAGAGGCTGCTCTTCAGTCTCCCCCACTTCTGCTCTCCAAGCTGAACAAGCCCTGTTCCCTCAGGATCTCCTGTAGGCTGCATTCCTGACTCTCTGAGGGTCTTGAGAGACCCTCAGCACCTTGTTTTTGTAGATTTAAGGGGCTCAAAACTAGAGCCAGTATTCTCAGGGAGGCACGGCCAGTGCTGAGCATTGGGAAAAATCCCTTCCCCAACCTACTTCAAAGCAAAGCAGCTGGGCTTGCAGGTGCCAACGCTTGTCCCACTCTATTACCTCCACCCAATTCTCTCTCTGGGCACTACTGGCGGTGCCAGGGCAATGTGGAGGCTCTCAAAAGAGACTGCTGAAAGGGGGAGCTTGGGGGCTCAGGTATCTTTGCCAGTAGAATGGCTGACCTGGGGAGAAAGACTTAAACAAGGGAGAGGGGAGGAAGAGTTACGCCAGCAGCCCCAGGGAGGAATTATGGATGGGGCTGGTGAGAAAAGGGCCTGGGGTGGTGTGAACAGAAGGCAACACAAAATCAACAAAACAAGGCTTAAGTGGAGTCTCCTCAAGTGTCTGTGTAAAAGCAAGAAGTGCCTACAAAGCAAAACTAGGAACATGGTAGTAAGGAATAAGCAATCCAGGAGGTTCCTGGATGTGGAGTGCACTGATGAACAAATTCCTGCTGATGCAGCCTGGATTAGGGGAAGAGTGCTCCCTCCTATTTTTCCTAGTGATTTTCAACAAATTTATATATAAGGAGCCTCATTTGCAACCCCTTCTATATATGGTGCATAAGTATCGTAGCAGTGTGTGGGGAGAATAGCCAAAAAATAGCTAAATAACTAGAAGAGGAAAAAGAAAACTCATGTCAAGCCACTGCAACTTGAGAGAAAAGTTGAGGACTTTTCCTCTAAGAGAATGGCACTTATTGACTTCAGAAAAAGACCTGACCTGATAAGAACCCGAACATTCCTAACTCTCACTCATGCAAACAAATCATGGCTCTAACCTGACATAAAGCTGAATGTGCCAGTTCTTTTGAGTTATTTATAGCTAAAAGAAACACAGTCAACTGGAAGCTATATTTAGGGAAAGCTGGAATTTTTAAAAATAGAACCCAGACATGAATTTGCAGTGCCATTAAGCTGCTAGTTCAGAACGTCTCTGTGACATATTGACAACTTTTTTCTGGTTGGCTATTTATCTTTTGCCTTCCCCTCCCCACCACGTTTTTTGGGTTTTTTTTTTTAACATACATCTTTCTCTATTGCTTCCTCAGTAGCACTGATAGCTCCAGCTAGTTCATAAATTCCACTGCTGCCTGCTGCCGTGGGATGTGGTCATGCAGAAAATATTTCATAGGGGAAAGTGTTCTCTAGCTGGAGGCAGTACTGTCGATCATTACTGGGAACTGCAGCTACTGGGATGTGACTGTGTATTCATTTCATGCATTATAACACCTAATGTACATGACAAAATGTTGAATATAAAGTTAATTCACAAACTAGAGTAGCTGCTGTTGCTGCAGCTGTACAGAAAATACATATTATTATTCCTTCTCCCCTTCCAGTGCTTTCTAGCAATTTGAAAATTGTTCGGTTTCCATGTTGCTTAATTTCACCATTTATTTTAGCTTGGTTTAGTTCATTAAAGTTTTAAAAATGCTTTGATGTCCTTTGCTGGCAGCTGACATGCAATTTTACTATTGTCTCTTTATGCTCCAGCCCATGTAGATATTCATGATGATAAGCCTGCCCTTAAATAATTGGTACAGAGCAAATTTCTGGAAATATTAGAAGGTAATTTGACACTATTCAAACAACAAAAATACAAATAATGCCTACAAATTATTATTATTATTATTATTATTATTATTATTATTATTATTAACAACACTAGGAAACAAATGGATAAAACCTAAGAAATATATGAGGCAGATCATGCATTTGCACAGCAAATTGTAGGGATCTGAACATGTGCCCAAAACCAGCCAGGCTAATAATCTAGTTCAAAGGGAATAATACAGTGTGGATCACACAGAAAAGTTATGTACCTCACAAGCATTCTTTTTTTCAAATTCTCTTATTCCAAATCAGGAACAAACAGGTTACTGTGGCCCTAGATAACCCTGCAATAAAACCAAGGAGGAGTTATCTACTGCCAGAAGAAAAAAAGAGAAATTCTTTTATTCTCACATGGTTTCCACAAGAGCCTGGATGTTTCTCACAAGTAGTGAAGAAATGCAACAAATACCCCACACAACCATTTTCAGATGAAGGTGTCATCCCATTGTACCCCCATCTTAATGCAGAAGATGATTAGAGAGGATTAAACCAGGTTTCCATGAAATACCAATCCAGCCAGTTCCTGAGCAGACACAGGAACACCTCAATTAATTAGTGCTTCCTCATTCCATACCAGTGCCTGTAGTGCACTGAGAAACAATGACAGGCTTAAAAACAAACAGCAAATACTCTGACAAAACAAACCATTTTTTGAAATCCCCTATTTGGAGTAAGATTATTGCTTGGTGACAGCTGTTTGGCTTATGTGACATGCACTAGGGATGTGATGGGTGAAATTATACACTAAGTTTTGCACACATGAACATTCTAATTCCACAATTAAATAACATGAATTTCTCCTTGCTATTTGCCCCGTTTAGGTTCACCTTCTGTTTGCATTCAACTAATCCACTGACTGTTGTGAGTTACAACAGCAAGTTCATACTATCAACCAAAGTTATACGATATACTTAAAAAACTGACATACAAATGGTGCCTTGTGAAACATTCAATTCACCAGTGAAAGAATGGCTTATGAGGGAAATAGGGCAGTTTCAACAGAGCCCATCACTACACATAATCAGGCAAAAGAAAGGGAAGATCTTTGAAATATATTCTTTTGACTTCTTATATATGGGAAAGATCATATGGGTAGGCCATGGAAATTAAAAAGTAAGTTATCCCAAAGAGCTGGGTTCAGTTCTTCCACTGTCACATGATAATGATAACAAAGAGCCAAAGCCTCAATACAAATCAGTATATAGAGGTTAAAATAAAGGTATCTTGGTCAATTTTAGCCTCCTGGGAATATGACACACCACATGTAACACATGAACACCCCATTGAAGGATTACAGTAGTGAGAACCTCCACTGAAGTTGGAATGGTATTCATATGGAAAATACAGTATAGATTTCAGAGTAGATCCTGAATTTAAAAGTACAGCAAGAAAACTCTTGTGACAGAATGTATGTTATTGTTTACAATTCATGTTATTGTGGAAAGAGCCATGGTATGAGGTGAAAATTCCCTGCAGAAAAGGGAAGAGTGGTCCTTTCTTTGGGCACTACCAGGAGTGATCACTGAGGAGGTGGCTCCCAAGTTGAGGATGGCTTGGCACGAGAGTCAGGAAAAACACAGGGATGAGAAGGCAGCAGCCAGAAGGGACTTTGTGGTCAACAGAGAACTTCACAGGGGCTAAAAGGAGCACAGCAGAGCTTCCTACAACTTGCAAAGCCACCAGCTGAAATCAGGGACCTGCCATATGGACACAGTAGGCAGGAAATGAGTTGAATATAAATCCCTTTTATTTATTACTTATTTGCTC
This sequence comes from Cephalopterus ornatus, assembly GCA_013396775.1. NCBI lineage: Eukaryota > Metazoa > Chordata > Aves > Passeriformes > Cotingidae > Cephalopterus > Cephalopterus ornatus. Next base: position 91,146 of record VZRE01010501.1, on the reverse strand, counting down.
CAAGTCTTCTGTTCAAACCCCTAAGTATTCTAGTTTTAATTCTAATAAAACCTGCCATTTAAAATATGTAAAAAGCCTTTTAGCTTTCTTTGGGGAGTGCTCTATAAAGAGGAGGTCTATTTAAATCCACTTAAAAGATCCAGCTGACTCAGGGTCTCATTATGTAAGTGTATGATCATATTACTGACAGCCAAAAAAGAGCAAATTAGAATGGGAAAACCTATCAAGCCTGTCATCATTTGTTGCAGCACTGAGGACATACACACTGTATCAGGAGAGATTAATCAATTCTCAAATAAGCAGCACAACTTTCAATCTGATGCTTGGATTGTATCTTCAAACACCAACAATTGTAAAGATTTTGGTGGAGCAAAGTGAGAATCTTGCTTTGCTCCTTCCAACAAAACCAAATAAAATCCCTCAAAATAGTCACCTGCAAGTCTGGCTGCAACAGTGTGCAAGACAAACTGTATTACCCTGCTGGAGATTATCCTAATTCTGTTTTATTCACAAATAAAATAAAACCAGCAATGATCCCTTTTGGTACAGAAAAAGGAAATTCTGCCCCACCCCAGGGTAGAAAACACTGCAAAGGTCTGCTGCTAATGCAGCATAAACCATATTGAAATGTCACTGAAAAAATCTCTCCTATTAGATTTCTAGGATTGCTGCAAGGCTCTGGAAAAAGAAAAAAAGATTCCTGGAACACAGCACCAATTTTGTTGAAAGAGTTAATCTTTCTGACTTCATGGTAGTTTTATATACAGGTCTAGGAAGGCTTTTCCAATTTTACATGCATATTTCCTTCTGACAGTTGTCACCACCAAATTAAAATTTCAACATATGTTACATTCCAGTAAAATACAGGGTTAACTTTATCCTTTGGGTAAATATCTAGTTCCCTACTAATTTAGGCTGTCTGTTGAAGGAAGTACTTAACCCTGTTGAATCCATGGAGGGCATTTGGGCTGAATAGGCTGGGATGAAAGAGTTACCTGTACAGCTGTTCCAGCTCAGCTGGTTACGTGTCTGGTTCCTACCTCTACAAACTCCCTTAACTTTCCCCTGATTTTGTGAAGGCATTTTTTTTTTCCTGGCTTCAGAAAACGGGGAGGAAAAAAATATATATTCTTCCTTGCTTACAAAATAACTTGTAAGGCCAAAAATGAGAGTTGGAATTTCAAGTCACAAGAATTCTTTTTAAGCTGAAACATGGAGCAGAAATTCTATTCACTGCACTCCCAAGTGTCTTGCAATTTATATTATGACTGGCATAAAGCACATTAACTGTACAAATAATACTTAAAAACGAAGGACAGCAATAGGGCATCAGCTTTTTACCATTTGACTAAGTTGAATTTTCTGTTTTCTACGGAATAATAGTCATTTGGGGGCTCAGTTTAGTGTTTTCTACTGAGAAATCCCAGAGTCAGAATGATGCTTTTCCAGCACTTTTCAAGATAGTGGAGCAGGGACTCCCACACCTAACTCTTCCCTGAGGACACAAGTTATCCTTTTCTTCTCAACAGACCGAAAAATATAGAGTACAAAGTGTGTCTCCAAAAACTTATTTGCAAATATTATTATGCCCATTTGCAAATTCAAGCAACAACAAGGCTGAAATAAGGAAATACTGCCAAATTAACAAATGTTTAGTACATATTATAACCTAATATTAAACAAACTGGATCTTTTCAACCAATACACTTCGCTTTATATGTTTAGGCATATAAAGACATGTACTAACTTTTTTTGAAATCTAGGTTAGGACAACAGCAGCCTGAACTTTTCGTATTGGAATTAAACCACTATGGGTAAATCCTTTGAACACAATAGTATAGCTACAGGAAATCCCCTGAAACAATCATTTGTAACTATTTTTCTCTGCAGTTCATAAATAATGAATAGTTAAAAAGAAAAACAACCCACTGGTACCACATTTTTTCATGCACCAATTATGCAAGCAGGGTACAAGATACTCTAAATGTAAGAAAAGTTGAAGTGGATAGCACTTTGTTTTTTAAGGAAAAATTATATTATTTTGACACCTTGAAGTCATTATCCCTCACAGTTGGATTTTTAAGTCTTGTGGGAAAAAACCTCCAAACACAACATATTTTGCAAGTAAAACAGTTTACAAAACTGTTTGGAATACAAAACCATTATTCTTTTCATCTAACATCATAAAAATGTTTCTTCTCACAAGTAACAAGGTATTTATTTTTTTTAATTATAAATTTCTACCCAGAACATTTATTCATAATCTGGCAAAGTAGTTTAGTATGCTTCTATAAATAGTGATGAGCGATTTAATTTTTTAAAAAGACTGTAAAAGAGAAACTGTCTCACCCACACTAAATTCCCAAATGTGAAAACCAATTTGCCTGAAAATCTGTACTTTTCCCTTTTTTTTTTTTAAAATGGAAAAACCTGGGGAACCAAGGTCATTAGAAAGTGAATATTAAATTATTGGGTGTATTTGCCTTACACTTCACGTTCTCCAAGCAGGCAATTTGGATAATCTTTCAATAATTACAATGCATTGCTACCATCCCATCAGCTATTTTAAAGAACATAGTATGTTGAGGTATAAAATGTAATAGTACACCAGACAGGACAAAAATCACGAAAGGTTAGTACAGGAAAGCAGGATATTAGGAACGCCATTACTCGTGGTGGGAACTGGCCATGGTGCTGAGGCTCACACGGTTACTTCCTTAAAAAACTCCGTTAGTGGATGTAGCTCTAATTTCATGTCTAACTCAAAGTCAGGGCAAGACACACCAAATGATACCACAACTGAATACCATTTGTTTCATGGGTGGAGTTTTCCTCGGACAACTCCTACCAAAATACTCCAGGGTATTATAAAATTATAAAATCTGATTAAATCAATGTACCAAGTAATGATTGAGCAGCTTATGTTAAATTAAAAATAAAAACAAACACAAAACTCCACCATTTCAGAAAATTAGACCCCAAATCTTTTAACCTGTTTTTTAAAGTACTTGGTGAGAGCGTTCTGTCCAAACAAACTATCCTTGTGTTGCTCCTTCCATCAGTGCAATCCAATCTGTCACTAGCCCACACAACACTACTAGTGCCAAGGCAGTGTATTCCATCCATCCAAGGGACCCACAGTATGATCCCATCAGGTCTAAAAGCATGGATCTGTCTCAGGAATCTCCTACCATATCTAGGACTTAGAGCTAATGCTGAATTTTACATGTCCTCCTCAGGAATTAAACACAGCTCCACATACTCTTGGATACCATTGGAAAGCCATCTCCCAGTCACAGGGAATACTCCAGGTCACAGCCCTTGTTGGCTCCTTGAAGCCTCCATGGCTGGAACAAACTCACAGGCACATTCTCCTTCAAAATCCAAGACTTGGCATCATGTAAAATAAAAGGGATCTTCCACCACTAAAAATGCACAAACACTCAAAAAATCCCCCAAACCAAAAGCCTCATTACTGGAGTTCTTAGAGAAATTCAGTCTTCTGTATGTCCATGATTTGCCATCATCCCTTCCCTAAGTCACACTGGGAAAACAGTCTAAAGTTCTCAGGCAGGAAATAATCTCATTAAGTGTCAGTGAAGTATATGTGTGGTTATATATGAAGTTTCATACTTTAACATCTATACTTTTTCAAAGTAACTGAAAAAATTACCACCATTCTCCAAATGCACAAGGAATTAACACTTTTGTATGTGCCAAGTTGAAATCTAAATGAAATTAAAAAAAATATATAATAAAAGGAGATTTTTACATTATTTATTTCGTAGTTACTTATGAGAAACCTAAGACTGGCTATTGCTTTTTATGTATATATTTGAAAATGATGAATGAAACAAGATTTATTGTAACCGAAACACACAAATGGCACAGCCTGTTTAAAGAAGAATAAATTGCTTCAAGTTTCTAAGCAATGAAGTGGCCAGATAAGTTATTTTTATGCATTCAGTTGGCAGAACACGTTGAAATATTATTTTGCACACTGTGAGTGCATCTTACCATCCTTTTTAGTAGTCAGATAATTGTTAATTGTGAGAGTGGGAAATGACTTAGCAGGTGTAGAAAAGGCAGAGCAGAAGGGAGAAATAATGAAGGACAACATCATGCCTTGGAGAGGAAGATGGGAAAACCTGCGAACATGGAGAACAGATAAGACACTAAACCACAAAATAACAACAGTGATCTTTTTGAGGTTATTATTGAGTGATCCTTGACCAGACTTTCTGGTTAGCTTTTAATGCAACTATTCAAATGATGTGCAGACATAATTTTAAACTATAATTTGATTTTTCTTTTTTTTCCCCCAATAATGTAATTTACAGAAAATATTTTCACTGTTTACAGACCTACTTATAAAAAGGTAGATCACTGGGAATTTTGGACAAACTGTGGCAAAAATAAGAATCAAAGAAATGAGACAAAGAGCTTTGAAAGCCCAGTTTGTTACAGTATCACTTATCTAAATGATAAAAGTATTTTAAAATACATTTGTGGAAATAGTACATCTTAACTGAATCTGGTGCGGTCAACAAAGTTTAGCCAGGTGGGTGATACCGAGAATGCTGAGAATAAAGCAGAGGAATTAGCTCTGTATGTGGTATTTCCTTCCAGATGATACCTTTTCTTTAATTTCACATTCTCCCCACCAAGATTTATCCTCCTGCTCAGCCTTTGCTCTCCCCAGCCTACTGCATTTTCTCCCTGTACTCAATTTACTGATTCTCACTTCACTTGAATGAAGGCAACGTCATTAACTTCACTTGACACACCTCTAACTTATAACAACACTTAAATAACTTTAGAATCAATCCCATTATCTCCATCATTCAGGAAATGGAGAAGGAAGGTGAAGCCTGCCCTAATGAATAACCTCTGTGTTAAATGGGCTCGTGTGATAAAAAGCACAATTTAAGTGTCAAAACAGCAAATGTGTCCAGTTTTAGATTTAGTACTTCTATTCCTTCAGCTGGGCATTTCATACACCAGATGCCAAGAGCTCTGCCTTCAGCTGATTGCCACAAAATCTGTATTATCATCAACACACTTTGAAAAAAAACAGCAAGCACCTCATCTGCATTCTTTTAACAATGAAAAACAACAGTATCCTTTTAGATCAGCTGCAATATTACAAAACTATTGTCCACCTTGGAGTTGCTTTACATCCCAGAGGATGCGCTATCAGGCACGGAGTGGCTGAAGTTGGAAGGGACCTCTGGAAGCCACCTGGTCCGACCCCACGGCTCCAGCAGGGACACCTTGAGCTGCTTCACCAGGATCATGGCTGCATGAGAACATACAGAATTCTTGCAAAACTGAGATTAAATGTTACCACTTTAGACAAACACCATCCCGTTGCACTTTATAAAGATAATTATACTGTCCCTGGAGAGAACAGTTCAAGGTTGACACTGATGTATGAAGGAACTCTGGAGTGTGTTTGAAGCTGCAGAGTGCGAAGGCTCCTGCTGCCTCAGTTACACAAACCTCATCACCGGAGTGAGAAGCTTCTCTGCTTTCACCCTGATTAATAATGAAGACAAACTTGTTCCCTCGCATCTTTTACTGAGTATATGTCAAAGGCCTAGTAAGAAAAGACATTGATTTATAGTTAAAAGTGCACAAAAAGAAGATTAAAAAATTAAGTTTCTTGGCCTATTCAAGAAGAGGATCAGAAGAGTGATCTAACATATATTTCAGTGAGGAAAAGGAGAAATTATAAGATGGATCTTTCCCATATTATACAGGACTGTTTCTTGATATTTCTACTGCAATCAATATTCCAGTTCAAGTTCCTCATGTCCTTCTTACAGTCAATGATCTGCTACAAACAAAACTGTACTGAACTTAACTTTGCTTTTATGCTGCAGTTCAGATATACCACGATTTGGCTCAGGTTCTTTCAGATTTCTCTTATCTAATTAAAAACCAATCTCTGAATAGAACTAATTCAAATATGGCAGAGTGATGGTCGTGTTCTATTTTAATGGCATTCAAGATTACAGTCATTTAAATCTTTGGATCAAAGAACCTCGAAAAGTTAGAAATCCTCCTGCCAAATCATTAATGAATTTCTAAGAAGACAAGGGAGTTACTTTTCCTGTAGAGAGATTGCATTACTTTTGCTTTATATATTCATCTAGAAACAGCAATTGCTTTGTATCAAAAGACAAACAGCTAGATAGACAGAATGCTGATGCCATTCAAACTCCTATGTTCAAATTTCATTTTTTTTTTTTGAGTAATTCTATATTTCTACTCTTCCAATAAGGCTTCTGAGAAATCCGTTATGCATTGACAAAAAAACCAAATGAAAGAAAAGCTTTTGTTTCATTTATTGTTTCATATTTCCTGTTTTTCTCACTTCAGATGCTGCAGCCCACTTGAAACCATCAAGACAAACAAAACCCTTAATTTTTTAAAAGGATAGAAACAGAACTGTCCTTAGCCATTCTATCACTGAATGACACCAGCACATAGTGGATTTCTCAGCGGGGTTTGGGCAATCAGGTGAACATTAAACAGACAAAAGCCCAGTAGGCCCCTGTCAGGCAGGACAAAACCATGTGTCTTCTCTCTGCAGGTGGGAAACCCAGTCTCTTCTCCAGTCCTCTAAGATATAAACCCACAGGCATGTGCACATATACAGAACCAGAATCCCATTCTTCTTGCCTATGCCCAAGCTGGAAGGTATTTAAGTTCTGAGGAAAAATAACAGGAATGAGATCCTGTACAACTAAAGAAAGAATTGCCCCGGATATTGGGCATAAATTGAAGGGTTTACCACATCCATGCACGAGCATTTAATTAATTTACACAAGCGTCCAAGCAGTTCATGTTTAAGTCCCCAGTTAGTTCACATATGAGCATCCTATTAGCTCCTGCCTAAGTGTTTAATTAGTGCATGCATGGGTGCCCAGCTAATTTATGCACGAATGCCCAATTAGCTCATGCATGGGCACCCTCAGCTAAGAAATGAGTTGGCCATCCATTGCAGGGGTCAGGCGGCCAGTCACAGGGGGTCCCATGGCTCTGCCACCAGTGCAGGCAGGTCACCATGTGCCAGAGCCTCTGCCAGCCTGAGCAGCACATGGAACCTCAGCTCAGGAGGGTCCAGAGACGGAATCAGCTGCTAGGGAAGGAACCATGTGGGGGAAAACATGCTGGGAGACAGTTGATGAGAGTCACGGCAGGAGAAACTGCTGGAAACACACAGTCAGAGCTGCAGAAGTGAGATTCTTTGATGAGATTTTCAGTTTTAAAAACTAACTACTCCAAATGACTCTGGGTGTCCTACATCTTGGCTATTTCCTTAACCATCCTGCTCCAGCCTGTTCCTCTTTCCCCAGCTCATTCTCTCTCATACTGACACATCTTTCTGGTGAAAACTAGAAGTGAATATTTCAGTCTGACTTTTGCTGTCCTCAGCTCCCATTAACAGTCAACTGGGTGGACTATGAATCATGACAACAGTGATCACACACTCCAGCTCTCAGTATGACAATAAACTTTATGCTTTTTGGAAGACAAATACTGCAGACGTAATGCTACAAGATAAATAAGGTAATACAAAATCCTCTAGTAGAAAACCAACTACTAGCAGGAATTTGAAATTGGTTTTCTGCATCCTTAATTCTACACCAGCGTCATGTAAAATGTAATTCTAATAATTTCAGCTGTGTAAAATGTAAAACTCAGAATCTTAGTCACACAGTATGCACACGCTCGTGTATAAATACGTACACACACTTGATTAAATGCTTCCAGTCATTTTTGACAAAGCACAAGCACAACATAATATATATATTACTTGGCCAGCACAGTGTAACTAATACAAAATTGTAATTCACAACAATTTAAGAGGTCTTGTTTCCTTTATAAAACTGCACAAAGAAAAGCTGCAGAGCACTAACAGCTGAGTGTTTTAGAAATGCAATTATGCCCCATGCAGTGATGCAAACATGCCGCAGCCTCCTCTTTCAGTTGTGATGGACTCTACAATATGCCATCAAATACTTAACCACTAGTTGCCCATGTACTATTATTTGAAGATCTCTCTAGTGTGTTAATTAGCTTGGAATGTAGATGCCAAAATAAAATGACATAGAACAGACTAATGCATCACAAATATCCCACCTGAGTCAAGCAAGAAAACATCTGTAAAAGAGCTTCAAACACTCATTTATTTATTGTGGTGGTAAAAAAGTAATGCATAAAAAGGAAAAAGCAACAAGGTAGAAAACAAAACAAAATAAACAAACAAATAAACAACCCCCCCCCAAAACAAACTAACAAAAAGACCATTTCTTCTTCTTTTCTAGAGCTGGATTAATTCCTTCTTTTTAATGAGTAGCAGGTTCAAATATGGGCTTATTTGCACACAGCACTGGCAATGGGGTCTGGGCTTTTGAGGAGAAACATGGGGCAAAAGGATGCTCTTTTTTCCTGAGCTTCATCACCCGTGTTCATCACAGAGAGGGGAAAAAAGTTTCTCCTCTCAGCGCATACAAAAAACACCCTGAATCCCAAAAGCTGTGCTGGCTACACCCCCAACAGGACAGATGCACATCAGTGCTTACTCACCCAGCCTGAGAACAGATCCCCTGTCTTATATTCCTGCTGCCTGAAACAGCCACTCTGCAGGTGGGATGGTGGAGCTTCCACGTAACAATTAGTAAAATCAACTGAGCACAGTGAGCAGGCTCGGGGTCACAACTGGCAGAGCCCCGGAGGATCCAGCTGGATGTTAACACACAGTGCGCTCCTGAGGAATTCTAACATCGCTAATTTTCTTTAAAATGTCTGATAAGCACTTCTGATCTCAGGTGTTTTGTAGCGTTTCTGTTTGTTATTAAATATCTGGCAGCATTGAGGTGGCTGCATTTTAAAGGTGGCTGAAACGCTCCCTACTAGTAACAGTCTCAATCTGGAGAAGAACATTCCACTGTTAATGCGAAATAATGAAATATTACAATAAAAGTCTTCCTACCTATATGCTACGCTGAATAAATGAAAAGTGCTTTTCTTGTGTCATATTAAATCTATTAAACATGGTCTTTTTCGTCTCCCTGAAACACCTTCCTCTCTTTCTAACAGCGATTTGAAGGGAGCCATTGCTATGGGAAAAATACCCAACATGAAAAATTTTGTGGCAGTTTGTTACTCAGACATCCTGAAAATAGTACATTTTGCAGGCAAAGCAGTCTTGACTTGGGTAATTTTACTTAATTTTTTGTCATTTAACATGAAGTAAGTTAAAAAAAGATGACATACTACAGTTCTACTGTACAAAAACTGAAAATTAAGAAACATCAGGCTGCTACAAGAAGTAACGTGTATTTGAGTGCTGATTCTCTCTGAGTTCCTAAGGATAAAAAGTAATATTATATGAGCTGATATTATGCATACAACTAGTCTGATTGGGTTTGATTTTTTCTTTGGCCAGGCTTACAGTTTGTTTTTAAACACTGTTATCTTTTAATTATTTTGTTATCAATACTGGCGTGCAGCCCAGACGATAGGCACTGCTGATATTTGCCCATTTTCTCCATTTACTTTAGGGTGTTGACTAACAGAAGTAGGAAAACATTCCTCTGTTTGCCAAAATTCATTACTGCTCTTTCAAAATAGCTCGATGCACTCGAGTCATAGTGATGCATACACACACCTAACAATCTGCTGGCATATTTTTAAACTTATTAATGGAAACATGACAATTAGCAGAACAACTGTGAAGCTATTAAGGATCAATGGATGCATTTACTTTGAGGAAATGAGAAAATAATTCCAGTTCCTCCGATAACGCTTTTAAAATTATCATACTCGCATAGGAACGGATTCATTTACAGCACCAGTTTGGAAGCAATGGGATTTCTGACAAATGCTGTGCTCTGCTGAGTTTTGATTACTAATGGTTAAAACTGCTTGCAAAGTGCATGCCACCTTCTCAGAGATATGGCATGAGGGAAAAAAGCAGGGGTTCATCACGCTCTTCCATCTGAAAGCAAAGGCAGTGCCAGCAATGGCTAATTACAAAATTGTCACTGCTCAGCTGGAGCTCCCGGGCTGACAGACGTACACACAACAGTCCCAGAAGAAATAAAAGGAAGAATTTCTCACAAAGATATTCCTGCAGTGAACAAGTCTAAGAGGAACTGTAAACCCACAAGGAAAAATACTGAACCAAAGATGCTGCAGCTTTGTGTTTAGGACTGTGCCAAAGGCGCAGAACCAGTTCTGTGCCGAGGCCAAGGAGATTTCTCGCTTGTCTAAATACAGGCTGGTGCTAATTACCTTGGTGAAACACAGTCATCACCACAGCACAGTGTCCCAAGTGGGCTCCAGCAAACTCAGGACCCGGTGGCACTCCTGTTTGAGTGGCAGGGAGTGTGGGGAATGTACCCGCCTTGCAGAGTCCCACCGTGAAAGGGCTAATGACATTTATTCAGAAAGAAAGGGGATAAGTGAGATTTTTGTTACATTATCCCAGCTAAAGAAAAAGACAGCTCTTGCTGCACTTCTAAGAGTTTATAAGGCTCGGCCCAGTCATGAGGGACAAGCCTGATTCATTGTGCAACCCCAAACCATTGCAGCTTTTGGGCTCACCAACAGCACAACACCTTTGAAATTCACATTTACAGCCACCCCAGACTGCTGAGGGCTTTGTCATCTGTCTCAATAATTACTGTAACAAACAAGCAAATTCTATGGACTAGAGAATATTTTCCCATAATGTTTTCTCATGTATTGTTTATACTATATATTTTACCATTTGCAACATTATTAGAGGCCTCAACAATCATTTGGTAGTGTCTGCAACATAATTGAATAGAGTTTTATTACGCCAGTGAGGAGGTATAAATATTTAATTCTTATGTACCACATGACAGTGGGAATTGTTTCAGCCAATAAATCTTTTTGTTATTCTACTTTTGCTTATGTACTTTCTGCTGAGACACAAGTGCTTGTACAAAACCCTCTCAGATATTTCAATGAAAATAAAATATTTGGCAAGTCATTTTTATTTAAAACTTTGTCTCTTCTTCCCACATATAATAACAACCAAAAATGGGGGCTTGGGGGCAACTATTTTATCGTTTTTCAAAGAATCCAAGAAAAGAGAGACTTAAATCAACCAAAGGAGAGGAGAAAAAGAAGATATAAAAACCAACAATGGAATAAATACATAACAGTTTAACCCTGTGCTTCCCAAGATTCATTTTCCTTTCATTTCCTGGGTAACACTGAGCAAAAGTGCCACCCAAGAGGACAAACACCTTCCTCCAAGCCCATGCCTTTATGGAAGCTTCAATAACACACATAGTACACCTGGAATCAGCCAGAGTTTCAGCACATTAACAGGGATTTTAACATTCTGCACACAGTGTTATTTGTCAGAGTTTCTAAACAACAGATAATTTGGCAGAAATGGTTTTGTTATGCAAAGAAACAAAAAACGACCATGAGGGATCCTGAGACTCTTTTTAGCTGCAGCAAGAAAGAAACATCCCATCTCCAGAGGGCATTTACCTTCATCAAGAAAGCAGTGACTTGAGAATAGATAAATTGGGGATTTTGTTTTTTAAGAAATTAAATATTCTGCACATAAGGAAAGGAGGTTGGAGATTTTCCTCTCAATTTTTAAAAGCGAAAATAACGTCTCACAAATTTTATAGGAGTCCTAATTTTAGTTTAAAAAAAAAAATAGAAATAGGAGAAAGTTTCACAAAGTTCTATTAATTTAAGTCTGAATAGACTGAAGAAATTCACCAAGTCCTTTGATATGCTAACAACCAGATTTCCGCTGCCAGATGGGGGTATCCAGAGAGACAGTCCCTACTGCTATTGTTTATCCAACAAATTATTGTTCTGTTGTCCTAGGGAATATGAGAGTGGGAGTTCAAGGTAAAGCCTAATCTAGATAGAACTTCTCACAAAATTAACAACTCTAATTTGTTTACGTTCAAACCCAACCTGGAATCAGAATAAGTGCTCTTACAATTCAGCTCAGAGTTTCCCAGAAGTACTTCCAGTGTGCTTTTGGACCAGCAGCAAAGATGAGCTCTTTTGCCTGGGTTTTGGCCTTCGGGGTTTGTTTTTTTTGTTTGTTTGTTTTCCTTTTGCCTTTTTTTTGTTTGTTTGTTTTGTTATTTTCCCCAATCCAGGGAGCAAATGTAACGAATTTACAAGTCTTTTCTCAGGAGAAAGGTAAAAGCAGGATGGCCTGCAGACAGACAAGACAAAATGGGGCAGGATGCTTAAAATCACTAATCGCAATCAAAATAACCATATTGTATATGAGGAGTCTCATTTATAACAAACAATACAACAAATCTGCGTCACTGACATTTAAATATATGAATAAGAATTCTAAGAAAACAAAGTTTTACTTCTTTTTCCATTAAAATACAACAAGCATTACAAAGGAAAACCAGTCAGACTCAGAGCTGCAGGTAGTATAAATTCTTCCCAGCATAGTGGGCTCCAGAACTGTTCTGCTTCCACAGTTACCTAATGCTGGAAGGCTCCCTGCACTTCAGAGTCTGTCTTTATATCCCAACTTATCCACAGCTGAGGTGGTGTGAGAATAGCAAAAGAATGAAAATCTGTCAATGCAAAATGATTCTTTGGAAGTTTGTTTGACTTTGAAATATTTCCTTTCTGTTACTAGTGTTAATTTTATGGACTCATCTATGTGTGCAATGTTTTGAAAATGTGTTTCTGTTAGTAGTCCCACCAGACTATCCAAAAAGCAGTGAACCTCACAGCTGCAGAACGCTGGGCCTGAACAGATTGGCCTTCACGAGCTAAACAATATCAGAGAGACTTGTGTTTTTATACAGGCCATATTAATTTAGACAGAGAACTTCATTTCATTATGCTGTCAGCCTAGCAACACTTTCATGGACAATATTCACTCTATATTTACTCTGCAAAATAGATCAAATAGATCAACTACTTCTGTTGTACTTTAGCAAGGGAAAAAGAGCTGAGCTGTAACTGGGTTATAATGCTTATTAACAAGTATATGAGAGCACCATGAAGAAAAAGGAATCAGATCTCCATCCAATTTGCTATATGCTAAAACTGCTATCACTTTGTTGAATTAAGTACAGAAAGAGCAATTTGTACCACGAGGAATTTGGCCAAAGCTGGTTTATGGTTCCACATAAACTAAATGGCAGCATTCAGTACCTTAGATGCCACTTTGCAAAGTTACTCTCCTTTTACCACTCATTTTTCTTCTAAATAAATGGTCACTTTAGAAGAGCTGGGTACTTGCACATTACCTCTTTCACTGTTCCTAAGATAACAAGCTGTAATAATCATGGGGAAACCCAAGCTCATGTTTGATTTTAGGATATCACTGTAAAAAAGCAAATCTCAACAGGCCATAAAAGCACTTACTCTGTTGTCTTCTCCACTCTTGTCACCCTGGCACATTATCCATCTCAGTAGCTACTTAAAAAGCTCATGAAATTGTTTGGAGGGAATTATTTCTACTCACTCCAACACTTACACAAGTTTTTTTTTATTTCCTCATGAATGCTTAGCATCATTTTATAGAAAATGCAGACAGACTCTACACTTTATTTCCTTTTTCTTCCCCTTCTCTCACTCCACACTTTCACAGTTCAGGAATCTAAAGGCACTACTTTTCGTTTCTCTTTTCAAGACTTGTTGATATTTAGAAAATTCCTCATTCTAAACAGTGGCTTTGCTTTTTCAGAACTTATAGACAGTCCTACACTCTCCTCCTTAAGGTCAAAACCAGTAGTGAAACATATGATTTGGGCAGTATCTTGCCAGGATTTTAGGTCTGAGGCCCCTGACAGTGGCTGAATCATGAGGCAGAAAAGAAAAACCTGCTAATCCCACAGATGCACGTACTCACAGTTCTGCTCAGCTTATTTGAGCCTTCTTAAACCAACCTTTGCAAACCTTTAAATATTTTTCAAAGCTGAAATCCACCTGAAGAGAGTATTGAAATGTCCGGGCATTTTTGTTTTCAACTGAAAACTTTTGTTCTCTTTCTGTTTCTTTACATTTTTTTACTGCCCAAAGGATCAATCTCCCTCGTTACACCCGGTTTTCAGCATTTGGAAGGGGCAGGGGTAGCAGACATCTGTGGCAAACATGTAAAGCTCAGCTCTGATCGATGGAATCAGGTGTATGGAAATCACTTGACACACTTCCACCACATGTGGGCTACGATAATTTTAAAACAAGCATTAAAAATTCTGACTATGTAGCTGAGACAAATTTGGGAGCCTTCTGATGCTTAGATATCACTGCTCACAGAGTTGGCTGAATGATATTTTATTCTTTTGAGAGCTTTCCCTGTGATCCTTCCAAGAAGGTGGAAAGTGTTGGAGTCCAACAAGGTGAAGATTTAAACATCAGTATGATATTTCTTCCCCCCTGTAGGAGCATAACACCTGCATTGCCATTCTGTGTGTTAGGTCTCCTATTCAAGATCTAACAAAACAATCCTGCACCTTTATAGATGTTTACATGTGAATCATCCTAAGGCAAGCACCAGGGGCTGGAAGTAACATAGAACTTCTCTCTTTCTCTTATCTATGTGTTCCTATTTCTTGCTGCAATAATGAGGATAACACAAATAAGTAATTTTCTCATATTAGGTAGATATTTACCAGAAAAAAGATGTACTTGTTGACAAGGAGAAATGAAGCACTAGGATATTCTCTGTACTTTACACTAGGGATAAGTGACAAAAATGGAAACTGTATGGAGTTAAAATTGATTCATAAGAAAAAGAAATTGAACAGAAATTTGAAAATAACCATTATTTGAAAACAGAAAAGGAAGCCTAATGAAATAACATTACACAACTGAATTTGATTCTTTCAAAACCAGCAAAAGAGATAGACTGATTCCAATTTATAATTTGGATTTCCTGTAACCATGCCAGAAGATGTCAAAATCTATTACAGCTGATGTCTGCCTCTTATTGTAGGTTATATTGTAAGACTCAGCTTTATGCATTAGTTGACGGTACAACAGAATTGTAAAGATGTATCTCTGCATGTATGTACACAAATGACAAACTAATATTAAAATAATTGGTGTGTAACATTTGTAAAAGGTATGAGCTGGATATCCCAGTTACCGGGATCAGCACAGCCGCCCTTTCCTGCAGGGAAAGAAGCAACAGGTAGACAGCAGAACACACAGCTCACTCCTGTCTCAGGCTCTCTGCAGAATCAACAGCACAGGCATCAGTTTGGGTGGGATTTCATTACACTGATCTGCAAAATTTCCACCTGGGCACAACCTAAACCTAACCAGTCCAGTGAGACCCAAATGGTCAGCATGAGCTAAATTTATTCAAGTTTAATTCTTAGGACAGGAAAGCGATGGGTGGTGAACGAAGCCCTGCCCAGTGTGAGTCTCCTCAGCTGGTCAGGATGAAATGCCAGGTGCATCACTCTCTTCATCACTCTCCCATCCTACCTGTGCAGCCAATTTCCATCTGTTCCATATTCCAAATCTGGAAGAGACTGGAATTTCTACAAACCAAGCCACTACTGCCTACTGGAACAAGTAAATCACGGAAGCAACTATCTTCAACAAGGTGCAAACAAAAACAGGCACTACAATTTTCTTTTCCAGAAGTGCCCAGGTCAGGTTACAGTTTTCCACCTCTCCCTGAAGCCTCAAAGTGTTGCACTTTAAGTAGTATTATGAAGAAAACAGAACTTTTTTTCAACATACAGAAAGCATATTTAGTCAATATGTGACATCCTCAACAATGAAATAATCTCTCACTGATTTAAGAACCTACTTCAAAAACTGTTCTCCAGCTGCAGATTTTTTCCTTAGAAAATTCAATACTGAAGAAATCAACTTGCCAGGGTTATCTTATCAAGCAACTGTAATTTTGGCAACATTATATAACAAAGTATTTTGTGGTCTTGATTTCTATACTCTTTTTAGAGAACATTAGAAAGGCAGATGCATATAATTTGAAAAAAGACCTTAAATCATCTTAGACCTGAACACAGAACTATTATAAAAATCAAGATGCACTCGGAGAGTTCAATAAGCCATATACAGTCTTTTTGTAACAAACATAAGACTCATTTTCATTTTAAAGATTTATGACAACTTAAAGGTAAATACAAAGCCAGTTACCACCCTATTAGTGCTTATTAAAAAAGAAAAACAAAAAACAGACCAGCAACCGAAATCATCAAATGCCTCAAAATGACTCCAACCAATCTTTCTTTTACCTGCACTTCTCAACAGCTGAATACAGGATGTAACGCAAAGGATCAGTCTGATGCATAAGCAAACTTCACTGTATCATCTAAAATCTAACAGTGTGAGATGCTGCAATCTATAAGTTGTCCAGAAGCTCTGAGAATGGTAAATTCTGATGTAGTATATAAATGTTATGTATAGAATGGTTTAAATAAGGACATCCCAAATATTTCAAAAGCTCCCTAACTCAACACTGCTCATTTCCAGGTCTGTAGTTCAAGATAAACTCAATCAGTTTAACAAAAAAAACTGGCTGTGCATGGAAAGTCTGTTACCAAGGTAAATTAAGCAAAAGGATTAAGCCTAAATTCATTTCCAGGACGTTCCCTTCTAGCATAACTTCACTGCATTACAAAGTAGAATCCATGTTTAGATTCTTATTTTTAACTAGTTCACAATTTCTTACATCAGAAAATACCATTAGATAATCCTGTTTGACCTCTCATGTGCCAAAGACAAGTAGATAACATTTCTTTTTTTTTAATTAATCATTTACTTTACTGTCAAATCTTCTCCAGCCTATTTCTGCCTCCTGATTCTGCAAAGACTGGGCTGCAACAGCAACAAGATTTCTGTGAGTTTCTATCACTGATGACACTGTTTGCTTGGTAACTCCACTACTGATACAAAGCTGCATTAAATAATGCTAAATAATAAATAATTAAGTAACACTAAATACCCTGGTAGTTGCTCCTCAGACAGGAAGGGGCTGTACCTAACATTTTGCAGCAAGAAACAAACTGCACAGCTTAATTACTCAAGCTTATGTCACAGTTTTGTGTAGTATGGCAAAAGATGAACTAAATTTCGGATTTACTTCTGAAATACTGAAATTATTTAAAACTTGACCTTGTCACCTCAGATTTCGTTCTGATGTACAAAACAAACCCCGAAAAATTCCACTCTCTAAGTTACCACCTTGCTCTGTCCACGGTGCACACACTTCACATTTCCTGGGGAGAGGTGAAAATTTGATAAAACACCAGCACAGCAGGTTTGGAAGAAAGTCACCACTTCAGTGGAAATAAATGACAGAATACCATCAAGAAAGTACTACTGAAGTAATGTAAGTATTAAAGGAACTTACAGACTATCAAGGAGAAGTTTTGCTACTGGAAAACGAACTTAGGAAATGTGATGGGAGGAAAAGAAACGTGAGCAGGAGTCAGAATTGATAAAGGATCAAATAATCAGAATTTATCTGTATGTTCTAATTCTGAGCAGGCAAGTTTATTCTTCCTTTCTCTGAAATTTCATAAAATAATGTTAATTCTTGTTTCAAGAACCTCCACATAAAATTTTCCTGTAGAAATTAATTATTTTATTTGCTATGGCTCTCCTCAGCTGTTGATGATGCAAGAGCACCATTCCAGTTCTAGGCTTTAATACTGACAAACAAACCTCCCACCCCATAAATGGTTATTCATTCTCAAGGGTCTTTCCCCTCTCACAGTGTGTTTTAACTAGCTAGAATTATTTTTTTTAAAAAAATCAAGACACTTTTACGCTATTTTAAACTAAAGATTTGGACTATATTTGAAGTCCTCTCATCCTTTTGTGAGTACCACTTATAAAAACCAGAGGAGAGACTGCAAGGTTTTTTAAAATAGGTGGTAAACGCTGTAAATATTTGGGGGGGGAAAGGCAGTTCAGAGAATTATTTATAGCAAAGTTTAGATATCAGCTACAAGCCATTTTCCAAAGCTGTCCTTATCTATATATCACACCTTGATGCTGAGTTCTTACAGCTGGATATTTATGAAGGCAATTTGAAGAGTGCTTTGAATAATAACACTCCGGAAGACTTTGCTCTGAGAGAAGTACCCCCTTTAAGTAACTGCATTTGTCACAAGAGCAACACAGTGATTTAACATAATCAGCCTTAAATCACACTGTTCCCACAGTACATGGAGATAAACCAGCACCATTAATTCTGATTTTCCAAAGTAACAGACAGTTGCATTTGGTTAAAAAAAAAAAGGGAGAGGGGGGCTAAAAAGATATTAAAATTGTGTTTCTACAGTTTAGCAGTACAAAAATTCTGCAGTTAAAATTACTTTGGCACACATCTGAAATGAACCTTTAATACCAACAGCAAAATCCCCACCTCTGCAGTGGTGACCTATTAGATGGATATTGCATCTAATCCTAACAATTACATCATTAATAAGGTTTTCTATAAGCACGTCCTGTTAATTTGAAAATGCCAGGTAATATGCCGGTGACTTCCTTCCTTTAGCTGTTCATCATTTAGGAAATAAAACTTTATGAAAATCTTAAATCGTGAAGAAAAGTGAACATTTATTTTAGATTTTCAAAATGTCAGTCAACACAGACCCGGTGAATCCAAGCAGTAATTAAAAACAGACAACATCTATTTTTTGCATTTTGCTACGAGTTAGAGAGAGCTGTGACTTGGAGAGACAAAACTTACTGACATGTCTGGGGGAATATTTTGGTTCCCAGAAATCACTGGGGACACACTTTGCCATCCTAGCAGGAATTATCAGACAGCGTGCTAAGGAAGCAGAGCTGTGACAGCCTCTAAAGATGCTGTGCATTTTCTTTTTTCTCTGGTTTTGAAGTAGCTTCTCCTACGATTTTGCAGCCAAAATTTAATGATGCCTATTATCTTCATTTTTATACTATTTGAACACATCCTAGATACTTTCTTTTACCTTTCTTGTGTTTTATTGTCCATATATTAAGGAACTATATGCTTAATTATTGATAGCATCACAAGACCTTTCTGCTTAAACATTTATTATTTTCAAAAATTAAACCAACCTTACATTTGGACCATGAGATGTACTAATTTTGGGGAACAAATGAAATATTAAAATGTCCAAATACTCTACTGGATATGTAACTTTCTTGTATCACCAAACCATAAAAAAATAGAAAGTTTTTTGGTGGTTTCTTTTTTTTATTAGTGTTGAGAAGCCATCACTAAACTAATGGCTTTGGGTTTTTTTACCTTAACTGAAGCAGCACTGTTTGCTAAAAGACAGAGCAGCCAGGAGCTGGCCCCAAAGTGACTAGAAACTCACAACATCCATTTTTAATAAGACTCTATAGCAGAAATATAGCACACATTCTGTACTTCTATAAGAAAGCAATATTCATTATTCTGCAGATTATTCCTTAATAAATATTTCAGAAACTTGAAGCAGAAAAAAAATTAGAATAGCATATAGTGTGATAGTTTGAAAGCACTTTTGTTTTCTGACCTATGATGAATCCTTATGTTCTTTTCATTTCTGATGCATTTTAATGCCATTATGGGTTTGAAATTCATCTTTTGGTCACTTTGAGGGGATAAAGAAATTTGATGTTTAGTTAGGGTGCACAAACAAGTTCGAAGTCATCTTCCATTAACGTATACAGAGCTGATACATTTTTATTATTATTGTTCCAGATTCTTTGAGTATCTTCACATAAACATGACAAAATGCTCACAAATCCCTCTTTTTGAAAGTCAAGGAAGCTGTCTGTGGAGCTGGCATTCTTCTCACTTGCACGCGGCGATGTCAAAAACAAAGAGATACTAGAGAAACAAAAAACCCCAACATTATCCCCCCAGTATTGTGAGTTTTCAGCTGATTTGTGTAACTCTGCAAATATTCTTAAACTAATCATAACAGACAGTGGGTTGAGGTAATGCAGCTGCTCCCTAGTTCAGGTGTAGCTGTAAGTTAAGATGCAGAGAAACAGTTTCTGTGACTTTGTGGGCTGGGATTCACACCCTGACCCAGGTGGTATCCACGGATAGGATGGGAATGTGTCATCAGTGGATGTGAGTATATGAGAAATATCTGAGAGGGGTTTTGCCCAGAAAACAGTATCACTAAAGAGGAACTCAGCAATCAAGAAGTTTGGTTAGAGCAAACACATGCCATATAACAGCAACTGAGGGATTCACAGAAGATTTTACAGAAAACAGGGAGTCAACTCAAAAATAAGGATGTGGGAAACACGAGGAGAGCGGCTTGGGAGAGCCCAACCTGGGTGGCAGGAAACAGCAGTGGTACAAACTCCCACAGGAGGGGAACCAGCTCTCCGAGGGGATGTTTGTGGCCCTTCAGGTGTGAGGTGCATGTGTATTAATGCTGAAAGGGTGTGAGATTTTCTGACATCAGTTACAGAAGGCTGTTTCAAATGTGTAGGTGTTTATTAGTGTATTAAAAGTACCTGGTGTTCTGGTTTCTCTGTTGTACTACTGGTGTTGATCCTCAAGGGACAGTTCACTGACAGTCAGTTAATTATGTTTTGTTAAATCAATAAACAGATTCGATTCTATTTGATGTAAAACATGTAAATTGAGAATTTTTGGGGCGAGTTTGTGTTCGCATATGTACATACCAGTGGGGAGGAGTTTGAGAGCATCTTTAAAGTGTAGGTGGAATAGACAGGGGAGAAGAGAAATCCCTGTTCTCTTCTATTTTGTCTCAAGGAATTCCCTTCAGTGTCCCCAGTCTTAGACATGAAATAAGAACTGGACACAGCACTCCAGGTGTGGCCTCAGCAGTGCTGTGCAGATGGGAAGAATCACTTCCCTCAACCTGCTGGCAATGCTTTTCCGAAGGGATCCCAGGATCCCATTATCCCTGTGTGTGCCCAGGGCACGTTGCTGACTCATGTTCAGCTCTGTGTCCATCAGGACCCCCGAGGCCCTTTCTGCAAAGCTGATGCCACTCACCACCATCCTCCAGATCCACCTGGTTTCAACCCACAAAATCAAGCGCAACAAGGATCTTAGTCTGTTATACATTTGGAGATAGTACCACGGGAGATATTCTTCCAAAAGCAGATAGGAAATTGGAATAATGAAGAACTGATCAGCATCTTAAAAGATCTAACAAGGTTTGGTTTTGTTTTTTGTTGTGGGTTTTTTGGTTTTTTTTTCATTTCAGTGAAGCACAGTAAGGGAGAAAATGTGAGGATTCAAAAGGGATTGAAGGTCACTGCAATTTTGCTAAGAGCAGCATAACTAAATGTCTGGTTAAAACTGCAGACAAAATTGCAGAGGTGGAGTTGAACATTGGAACAGAACAAAAATATCAGGGGTACTCAATCCATTTTTTTAAGTTCCTAAAAGATTGTTGTTGAAGTAGCAAAAGTTTGATTTTTGATCCCCTTTCGAAAGGATGAAATAACTAATGATGTAAATAAAGTTAGATCTGAGGCCAGAAATAGATCCAGGAAGAAACGCATTTAAAGCCAAGGCCAGACCCAGTCTCTTGCAGGGGGAGGTGGGTGGGAAAGAAAATAATCTTCCTAGTATCAAAAAAATCCTGAAGTAACTTAGGCAGGAGAAAGATTGTCCTCAGCCTCTGACACACACCAGTCAGAAAGCTGAGTTTTGTCTGCATGGAAAGTGTTTGGGAATATAAACTATTTCAGGACACTAAAGACCCAAATCACCCCAAGCCCACCCCTGGCACAGGGCTGTATCCAAAGCACTGCCACTGGAGAGGACACAAGTGTTTTGGAATCCCATCCCTGTCTCCCTGAGCAGTGAAGGAGCAGACAGGGCTGGGAGCCAGCAGTGAGGGAGAGGACAGAAAATGAAGATACCAAATGTGGCCTCTCCTTTTAATGAGTTGTTAATTCATATCTCCTATCCAGGGCCTTTTATTAGAGACTGTAAATCTCAGACAGACAAGGAGTCATGAGACTTGAAAATTGCCTTGTAAATTAGTTACTGGTAATGAAACCATTTAGTTTTTGAAGGGATGGGATTGTGAGGGCTTTCCACAAGGAAATAATTACTGAACATTACTGAAGCAAATAATTAAACTGTGCTGTATAAAAACTCCCACAATAATATTCACACAATTTCCTTTCCTTGCTTTTTAAAATTTTACATTATGAGACTTGTTATTGATATGTGAAGTAAAAATATGACTGTCACAGCCAACATTACATTCATTGTTTCAAGTTACATGAAAGATGTAGTACCTGATGTACACGATTCAAGAGCAATTCATCTTCACCAGATTATCTGTAAAGAGTCTTACATTTCAGAGATGTAAAAAATACACCAAGATAAAGAGATATTTTTAAAACATCAAGATAGGCACAGATTCAAAATTAAACTTTGAACAGGTGAAATAATAAAAACTCAAAATCATGTTGGATGATTTATCAGTGCCATCTCAAGTCAGACTTCAGGTTCCAAGCAACATTTTCCTTATCAGTGTTGAGGAAGGGGGACTATAATCGTACAGCTCATGTGGAAAAAATATCCTTCACCTAGTCTATCCTCATTCAGGTCTCTTTACTAAAGTTGGGAATAAAAGGCAGTAGGGAAGGGTGTTTTGGATTAGACTAGAGTAGGTTTTGTTCTTTCGGAAAATGTTTTTTCTTTATTAAAAAAAAATTATTTGCCTATAAATGAATTCCCATGCTGATCTCAAAAATCTATCCAGGAAAGTCATAACTGGAATCTGCAGCATCTCCTTGCTGTGAACCTTGGTTCCAACAATCCTGCTGACTCCTGTTTGTTGCTGTGCTGTTGAGGAACTCTGGATCTCAGCTACACTCACATCAGTTTTCCTGGAGACTTAGATTTGTATACTGAACAATTTAAAGTTAATCTGAA
Source organism: Cephalopterus ornatus (assembly GCA_013396775.1). NCBI lineage: Eukaryota > Metazoa > Chordata > Aves > Passeriformes > Cotingidae > Cephalopterus > Cephalopterus ornatus. The sequence continues at coordinate 68,240 of VZRE01010501.1, read as the reverse complement.
GTTATATAAATGCTCAAGGGTTCACAGTGTCTTAAGTCTCTCAGCTCAAACGGTTCAGTGGTGAATATGAAAAACCTCATTTTTTAAACTCACTGCTTAAATACACAGATTGGACACAAAAGACCATTTCCAATCCCCCCTGTGCCCCTTGGGCTGGGAGAGGAAGTCGAAGTTGGGAATGAAGAGGTGAAGTTGAGCCCGGAAAGAGTGGGCGCTGGGGTGAGGTATTTCTATTTTTGTTGTTTGTCACCATCCAACTCGATTTTATTTGGCAATGCATGTAACCAATCTTGCCCAAGTTGAGACTGCTTTGCCCCTGACGGTAACTGGTAAACGATCTCCCCGTCTTTGTCATGGTCCCTGAGCTTTCTTATCTTGTTTTGTCCTCCTATTCTCTTGTGGAGAAGGAGCAGGAGAGTGGCTGACTGGGGTCTGGCAGCCAGCAAAGCTCATCCCACCATCATCTGAAAATAAAGAATTCTGTACCTGCACCCTAAATAAATTCCACTACGCTTATTCAGCTGTCTTACGTGTGACCATTGATTTTGCATATAACTGGAGTTATAAAAGTAACATGCAGACCTCTAACCTCAAATGATCTGAGGAAGACCGTGTAGAAAATATGCCATTAAGTCCAATATCTTTGACAAACATTTGAGTTTGATCTTTTATTCCTAAAAAGCTACCTTTTTAAGTGAAAAAGAGAAAAACAAAACAAAAATCAGAATAGGAAGAATCTAATTTTAGACCATTTTGCTCTAACACTCTTGAGGAAAAAACATCTCTTCTGTCTGTACACAAATCCACTTCTCCCTAACACAAAAAACCCTTCACATTCTGGGAAATCCTTAACAAAAATAATCCTCCCCCCTAATATCTGAAGATAGCTTTTGGAGTACATAATAATACTCCAGTGAATTCCTGACACAGAAGTATGGCAGGGATTTCCCCATCTGTTAGCATGAGATAAGTTCTGATTTGATGTGATAAGAGGTTTTCCCATGTTCATAAAACAGAGGTTAGTACTGTGCTCACAGCTGGAAACACGATTTCTAGATGTGGAACTACCAGGAATATTATTTACCTGTTTTCAAGGCCTCTGAGCTGGAAGTTGGCATTTATATAGGGGAAGACTACAATAAAAAAAATAAAGAAATTACTTCTACAGGTTAGAAAAACCATTTGAAAGGAGATTAAGTAATATGTAATCCTAGTGAAGGAACATTAAAAATAGATTTTGTCTTTTCATCCATTTATTTTTCCAGAAATGTTTTAATGAAGCTTTATGGTGAGTTTATATTCAAATGTTTTACTCAGCTGAATATGACTATTGGAAGTTAATCTGATCTCCCTGGAGGATATGGATGCAAGAACTCTGGGATTTGATCTAAACCAGGACTGATTTCATTGACAACTTAACACATTTCTCTTTTACTTTAGTCTTTCCCCCACTTCCTCTGATAAGAGAAAGAATAAATTCAAAGAACATTCTTGTTTGATTTTTAATACAAGTCTCATCATCTAAAAATGGTTGAGTGATGATTGCTCCTACCCAGGGGTACAAACAGTGGATGAGAAATTCCAAACTGTATCCTACGATTACAAAGATTTATCAGCTAAATTCTACTGCAAACAGAACCTAAGTGTCCAGGTAGGTTACTCCTCTCAGTTATACTAAAGGAACTTAATCTTCAATAACTTATGCAAAATTTTCAAGTACTTTTACTATGGAGATGAAAAATTTATTTACTATATTTACTAACAGATTTGGTTTATGTTCTTGTTTTGTTATAAATTACTGGGTGTATAAATCCAATCTGTCAAAAGTGATTTTTACTGACTATATTCCAAGGTGATTTAAAATTATATACACTCATTATACTGTGTTCAGACTGTTAAAAAAAAAAAAAAAGAATGTTTTCTCTGCAAGGATATGCAGTTCTGGAGTTTAGTATTAGTAAAATTATACATATTTATAATCTTGAAATATAACCTGAAACACTCCAAGTAGCACAACCGGTGTTTGCTTAAGTACTGGAAAATCCAAGAATTGAATAAATATGTTTAATGGCGTATTTTTCTTCAGTTATAAATTCCAGGCCAAGGATGAAAAGGCATAATGAAAAAAAAAAGCCCAAACCCACAGAGGTTTGCTGAAGACCCTCTGACACCTCTGCTCTCTAATCACAACACAATCAGAGAAATGAGGCCGTTCTGTGGCAAAGGTGACTTTTAACCGCCTCCCAGCCCACAAATGCAAGCTTGGCATTTCCTTTATTTCTCTTCAAACAGCAGCTCTGTCAACAGCCCCAGCAGCCCAGCCCAGGAGAAGCGAAGTGTCAGGGCTGATTCCATCTGGATAATCCCGGGCAGACTCGGCCTCTCAACGCGATCAATGGGCAGCTCAGGAGCACTTCGAGGCGTGAAGGGCTTGAGCCACGTCAAGAAACCCACTGAAGAAAGTACTTCAGCAGCTGACTAAAACTCCAAAACACGTGTTTAAGTCTTAACCTTATGGGGATATAAATCCAGGCGTAAAGCTGCATGATTTTCTGCATAAGCAGTGCTTAAAGGTAATTCTAAATTCCGAACTACGAGCTGCTCACGGTGCCGAGTCGAGGAGGTGCTTAAAGTACCTTATTGGAAAGGGGAAAATACCTCACAATTATTTCACACCAGATCATTTCCTAACTTGGTGTAACTCAAAGAAGAATTCTGTAAAATCACAGCATTATCTCCAGTCTCCTGAGGCATCATATTTACTTTTCCTCGAAGATTTCTTCATCAAAAATGTTTGCAAGTTGAGAGTTGTTTTAACTTTGAGCTCAACTTCAACCTGGGATCTGAAAGTCAAATTGGATTCTTCTCCTTTTTGCCCATCACTGATTGTAGTAAAGATTTTTTTCCCTAAGCTGGATTTGATCTCTGTGGTAACCTCATTTCTTCAACTAAATTCTCAGATAAACTAGCCCAGAGTTATTTCCTTTAATGGGCTCATTCTTACAAAATTAACTAGACCACATAATCTGTAAGCCAGATAATTGTTCATAGTACTAAATATCTATTTTAAGTATTGAACTAAGCTTTTAAAGAATGGTGGATTATCTGCTTTTGCTATTTTCAAATAGAAGTGTGATGCCCTTCTGGAATATTTGTGTTATACATTACATTATTGCAGACATATGTCATTAAAAAAGCCCAAGCAAGATGATTATTTTTACTTTAAATTATACTTCTGTAATAAATTAACACAATTTCTTTTTGCTAAACTTAGGGTCTAGCTGAGTCCCTACTTTGGAGATTATTTCTTGTTTTTTGTTTACAAGGTGGCAGGCAGTCTTTTTTCTTGGAAAATAAAAGAAGGAAACAGTTACTTTGATTGTTCTCCAAGTCATTTTCTGCCAATGCTTAAGCCAGGACATTTTCTTATACTTTTTTTTCTTGTGGGCCTTAATCTTATGTCTGTGTATTTATCCATGCAGTGTTCCCTCATATTTTCCTTTTTTTTTTTTTCTTTTTTCCTATTTCTCTTCCAAGTACTTTAACAAGTCTAAAAAACCCAATCCATTCCCAGATCTTAAGGCTGTGGTTTGGAAGTGCTGTATGTAATGACCTTATAATTCTTAAACTGTTATAAACAAAGATCACAGAGAAGCACAAGGTAACCTCAGTGGTGTGAGCTTTTAAATTTTCATCTTATACACCAACTATGTGGACACTTTTCTCACAGTTCACACTATCAGAGTATGATTTTTTTCTATATCTACTTGTTTTTTGTGCAGCAGAAAAGATTCAATCTCAAAAATTCTCACTGCATCTGTCCTTTCAACTCAAGTAAAATTGGAAAAGACGATTAAAGAAAACAGTTGCAGGAAACATGGTTAAAAATGACAACTTTATAGTTTTGGATTATCTGTTAAATAATGAAACACAAGTACTATCTGTGACAACCGGATATAGCACTTGGGTTGGGGTTTCACTCTTCAAAGATTTAACAAATGGAGATGGATAGAACCTGGAGATTCACATATTGTTAAAACATGTCAAACTTCTCGCACAGTTTAGTTACTTATTTACATTTCTTTGTAGCCAAAAATCAAGCAGCACTTTTCCACATATTAAGCAAATTGTATAAAAAAATATCCTTTCTGGTAAATAATCCTTACCTTTTTTTAGTTCAAAACCACCCAAGACTTGAAAGACAATTCAAATTGTTTGTATGATGTATTTTGGAAGTCTGAAATTTAATATTCACACTCACACCCAACTCTCTTGAAGGCCTGTTCAGAGAAAGCTGCACTCCCTTTAAACTGAGCTGGAAGACAAGTACAAGGAGCTGGTCCTGTGCCTTTTTCTGATAGTAACAAATTTTAGTTGTGAGCCTTCAACTGCTTTGGGTGAAAAAAGTGATCCCCTACCTTAGACAAGACTTACATCAGAACAGGAAAATAATCTCAGATCTCCAGAGATCAGCATCTACATCGGACAATCTCATTTCCTATTTCCTCCTGTTGCTTTACTCTTGGAGCTTTTCCCTGCAGTGAAGCTAGGACATTTTTTATTTATTTATTTTTTTTAAGAATGGCATAAAATCCCAAGAACAGAAAACTTATTTATATATATATTTTTTTTAATAATCACAGCAAATACCATTTTATCAGTTCTCCAGCAAACAGAGGTACCAAACACCCAGTCATGTATCAACCTCCAATTCGAATCTCAGTGTTTACAAAGAAATCCATGATTATTGCTCAGATGTAGAGCACACAGTTTTCCTTATTTATGATTCTCTCTGGAAACACTACACCAGCTGCAAACACAGTAACTTCTGTCGGTGGTTAATACTTACCTCGTTATTTGTGCACAGTTTACCTTCACCTTGATGATTTGCAGAGCCTTATTAGCTCCTGCAAAGTTAGCAAATGTCCCTTGTTAAGTGGGGAGGATGTTAAGTGCCAGGATGACAAGCATGAGACTCAACTGCTTAAAAAAATCCCCACAAAAATCCCCCAAAACAAACAAAAAAACCCTCCCCTAAAACATATATGGTCAAAATGAAATAAGAGAAACAAGTCTAGTCAGTTTTATAACAAAAAATGGGCAATTCCTGCCATAGGCAGGGACACCTTCCACCAGACCAGGTTGCTCCAAGCCCCGTCCAAGCTGGCCAGACACTTTATTATGGGATAGAAGACAACAATTTATGCAACTGTTTCCATATATTCATATATGTCCTTCCTCAGAACCACTTTCTCATCCTGATCTTTACCTTGAACTCCGTACAAAACCAAAATGTAAGGGAAAATTACTTTCAAAACACTAGAAAAATCAAAGCCCATAACTATCTTGTAGGTTATTTTGGAAAATAGTGACTATATTTGAATAAATACATGTGAATAAAATAGGAGAAATATGGGAGGAGGAAATGGTCTTAAAAATTACAGGTTCTTTTAGAAGTAAAGAGAAATTCATAGATTTTGAAATATTTTCATTTAACTATTTTTCTTGTTAAACACTGATTTTTCAGATTTTTTCAGGGGAAGCATTTTAAAATATAATTCCATTTAAAACAGATTTAGTATCTGACATTTAAAATATACATGAGAAGACACCCGTTAATATTTATACTGTAAGTTTAGCACTAATTTCCACAAATAAAAAGTATTATAATTAAGCAATTAGGATTATAAATAAACATTTCACACCTTCAATGCAATCAACTAATAAGAAACTCCTCATCTGAGAATAGGAGGTGGAGCATAAGGAGAACAAATTCACAAAATGCACTCATAAAATCTCTGCTACTTTAAACCAAATGAATTTGCCAGGAGCCAAAGCCACACAAAACTTCACTGAAGGGGTGTATCGTGTGAAAAGGCCTTTTCTTCCATCTTAATCATCTCAGGGCAGGTTCTTGATTTCATTTAAACCAAAGAGGGGGAAGAGCAACAGGATCCCACCAGTTAAGGTCAAGTAAGCATATCAAAATACATGCAAGGGCCTTATTAGTTTAGTTTTGACAGGTTGCTAAACGATAACTCAGAGTGAAGAGCTGCAAAGATTCCACAATTAATTACCTCTCCACGCACTGCCTGAGCCAGAGCCTGCACAAGAACTGCTGACAGCACAAAATTCCCATTCCAGTGCTCCTCCCGCCTCTCCCAATTTACAGGAGAATAGGAAATCATGAACAATTGATACACTCTGTTAGCTCCTATCATGGAGGGTGAGCTCACATGTAGCCTTAGGGGTATCTTACACAGTTTAATGCTGAAAATAAAAGGTAATGTTCTTGGCAAAGAGCTGGGGGGATTAAATTTGGAAGGCTTGAAGCAGCTTTGAATTGTAGTCAATAAAAAAGAACCAAATAGTAATTTTGTAATTTAACTGTGCTGGTTATGCCCAATGAGTCAGACACTTGTGAAATAAACCATGTAAATAGAAAAATGGCTTAACTCTTTCTGCAGCCACAGTGTCTTTTCTCCCTTCTTTTTCCTTCCCTTGTTGTTCCATTGTTTCAATAATACTACATGGTTACCTTCTCCAGCTTCCTCTCTTGGGACTGCTCATCATTCAAAGGGAGAATATGCCTTTTGGAAATAGGTTTTTTTTATAATTTGTTCTGTGCTGCAGACAACAACGACCGTGCCAGCAAAGCTTGGGAGGATAAATGCCCAGTGACTGCTCTGAGCAAATTAAAAGGGTGGTTCAGTGTTTTTTTAATACACATACACACACACATATATATATATTTAGGGAACTCTAAACTCAAGGTGATTCCCCCATACTGGGCACTGGTGAGGCCACCCCTGGAGTGCTGTGTCCAGTTCTGGGCCCCTCAGTTCAGGAAGGACATGGAGGGGCTGGAGCAGGTCCAGAGAAGGGCAACGAGGCTGAGGAAGACACTGGAGCACAAGTGCTGTGAGGAGAGGCTGAGGGAGCTGGGGGGGCTCAGCCTGGAGAAGAGGAGGCTCAGGGGAGATCTCATCACTCTCTACAACTCCCTGACAGGAGGGGGGAGACAGGTGGGGGTCGGTCTCTTCTCCCAGACAACCAGCAGTAGGACAAGAGGGCTCGGTTTTAAGCTGCTCCAGAGGAGCTTTAGGTTGGACATGAGGAAGAAGTTCTTTACAGAGAGAGTGATCAGACATTGGAAGGGGCTGCCCAGGGAGGGGGTGGAGTCCCTGTCCCTGGAGGTGTTTAAGAAGAGACTGGATGTGGCATCAGTGCCATGGGCTGGGTGACAGGGTGGGGTTGGGTCAAAGGTCGGACTCGATGATCTCAGAGGACTTTTCCAGTCTAATTGATTCTGTGATTCCCCTACATCTGTGCAATTAGACACCTATACCAATTAGACACAAGTAGGATTTTGCCTAATGTGATGTTCACCTTCCCTTGTTTCTAGAGAGCTTCAGAGAGGTCAAATGGAAAACAGCTTTACCAATTCCTCCAGTTCTTTGACAAACCCACTGACAAACAACACAGCCTTAATACTCCAGATAGGATCATGCTGATGATAAATAGACTGGGCAAGACTCTATTCAGAAGTCCAAAAGCACCCTGATTGTGCAGACACCACTGGGTGCAGCCCCCATGGCTATTCCAGCACCAACCAGCCATGGATTCCAAAGCCCTGCAGTAATAATAACACAAGGCTTGCTCATCAAGAGGCAAGGCAGCTCCACTAGCTGAGCCCGTGATTAATCCCTACATGAGTAATTTGCCTGCCACTACTTAAATTTTATATTTTTACAATTAAAACAGGAATTACTTCGGTTTCCATAATACAACTATACAAGATATACATTATTAACCACTTCCTTAATTGTAATAATTTTTATGATTTCTCAAATTACTGAACCATGAAATTTATTTTAAAGACTGCAAGCAGTTCTAAGTAGAGGTAAAATTAAATTTTTTTTTTCAAAAATGTGCCCATATAATTACCTCACAGTAGTAAATTATTCAGATTATGATTCTACTGGTTTAATAAGGTCACAACCACATACAGCCTCATTTAGAAAAATACAGAACACTACAAAAACGAGGTCGTTCTCCACTGTTTCACTGGTTGAAACACTGTCTTTACAGTAACACTGGAGATTTTTGGCAGTTTCTTAGGAGCAGTTTGGTGAATAAAATAACTAAAGTTTATTTCAGAAGTGAAGGAACCTGTAAACAAAAGGTACTCTGAAAAAAAAGAAAAAGAAAAAAAACACAGCACAAACCCCCTTAACAAATGTTTTTATTGGTGAAATTCTTAAAAATCAGCAGCCTTCTGAATTATTAAAAAAAATTAATGATTGGCTTTAGGAGGAGCCTGAGTTCAATTTATTGTGAAAATCCTACCTGAACTGTCTCAAATGGTTGCTGCTGTTAGGGCCTACTGAGAATCTAAGTTTATAGTTCAAATCACTGCTTCTTTGGCTTACAAAGACGTATTTAAAAAGAAGACTAAAAGAGTATTCTTATAATATAGGAAAGGCAGCCAGTAGGAATGCTCAGTGACCAACCACGGGACCTTATGTGAAACAAAACATCGTACATGAAAATGTTTAAGTGCTTTAGCTCAGAATAAAGAACATCTTTCTAAGGGGTGGAGAGAGTTCCCTAAGCCAAAAATAATATATACTCCTGTTAAGAAACAACATCACCTTGTAGATGGCACTGACTGCTCATTCAGAATTTAGCTATATCAACTATTTAGAATCCAGTTTATAATCAACCTACAAAATACAATTACTCAAGTGAGTTAACATGGTTTCTTACACACGGGCATAAAGTCTTAAAACTTCCCTGCTTTGGATGGAATCAGCTAAGACTCCAGAATTAACAATTCCCAGAAACCCTCACATCTTCATAAAATAAATTAAATCAAGCAATCATGACAGAAAAATAACTTGCTCATCCTCAGTGCTCTCAACTGAGAGAGATTCAATAGTAAGATTTATCCATTTTAATAAATCTTCTCAATGGGAAATTGGCATCTCTGGTGCTGGAATCTAAAAAATACATTCAATTCTGTATAATCATTCATGAAACTATGTTTATATAATTGTGTACACATTCATGACATCATGAAAGCTTCTTTTGTCTCCAGTTGATTAGCTTCAGTATTATTCTGTTGCACTTAAAAATTAAAGCAAATGAATGTTTTATTTAGTAGGTTGCTAGAAAACATTGCATAATACTTTTGGTATTTTTGTTTTCATTTAGCAGTTTTAAAGATAATATTACACGTTCTACCCTTTTGGCTGTGTTTCTTTTTTTTTTCCTCTAGTCTTGTTACTAGAATTTTCCTTGCTTCAAGTGGAAAAATAGGGATCTGAACATGATGGTCTTAATCTACTCCATCCATTTTAAATTTTTTGCCCCTTCCACTGAACTGAATGACCCTCCAGCTCCCTTCAGTTTTGAACTAGCAGAAAATGTCATTACCTTTCAATAAATCCTTTTTCCCATAGGTCACTTCTATTTGAAATGAACAAAATCTGTCCCTGGTATAAATTCTTGTCATATTCAGCTAGTCTCTGGTTGCAAGACAGGCAGAAGAAAGAAAGATATCAAGTTCCACTCTATGTACCGAGAAATTCAGATAAAATAAGAAAAAAAAAAAGAAAATAAGGGTAATATGCAAGGGAAATGAAGAGTTCTGTGGGAGAGCTGTGTGGTGCAAAGAAAAACACCATGGAGGAATATGAGGGGCAGAAGCAGCAGACTACACGAGCCAGAGAACAGTTCAGGATGATGTGGAAATTTAGAAAGACCTTTGCCCTTATGAATCATGGATGGAAGAACCAGTTGAGACTCCATGGACTGCCAACCAGCAAATAGAATTTCATGGATGGTAATGCTTTCAGGGACAGAGGACAGCAGGGCTGACCTCGCTGGGTCCTTTGCAGACGGAATCAGCTTGTTTGTTTGGGGAAGGGATGCTTGCAAACGTTTTCCTTTTCCTTGGCTGGCACCCAGGGCCTCTGGAGAAAGCTCACAGCAAATGCCCTATTGCTATTTAACAAAGCCCTTCCCAGCATCACTGCAGAGAGCCTTCATCAAATCTCACAGGCAGGGTTTTGGGGGAATATAAAGTCACTTGGTTAACCTTAATAGAGTTTTATTTTTATTCGGTATTCCAAATATAGTGATCAAAGCATTTCTCTGCACGCTCTTCCATCCCCCTATCCACTCTAAGTGTTAGTATGAATTTAGCTCCTCTTGTGCAAGGGCAATCCCATACGGGAGTTGAGGCTTGGGAGGGCAACACCACGAAGCTGTACAATAGGTTAATTCAAACGTTCTTGTGTGAAAATCATCGAAGAAAGGCTGGTCGAGTGGACTCTGCCCCAAGCTATAACTTAGGTCAACAGCACTTCCTGGTGCGGATTAATCCACTTCTTGAACAAAATGAGCTATTTCTTGTCAAAGAAAATCCTTACTCGTGTAACTGTTGGGGCTATGTGCTAGCAGAAGTACTTTAGTTAAGAGGTTGTAATTTGGGAAGGGGTTTTTTAATTCCTAATCCCAACCAGTACAGGTTATATGTAGAAATTAGGTATAACAAGGCCTTGTAAAAGCTATTGTCCCTACACATAAACTTTATAAAAGTTTGGGGGCTTTTTTTTGTGAGTAGAGGAAGGAGAGACGGTTGAGGTGAAGAGTATAAAATATTCCAGACTGAAAAATATGTGAACAAACACTTTGCAGTAAATCTTGGAGGAACTGTTTGTTTGGAAAGAACTGAATCTATCCCAGCAAAGATCTATGCAATGTCCTCATATTTATGCACAGAAAGTTGCATCATTTGAGGCACATCAGATCTACTGAGCAAATCTTATAGGATGCAAGCACTCATATTTCTTCTCAGACATCTCAGACAGAAATAGTGCAGCCCTCCCTTGGGTACCACGCGATGATTTAAACTTCTCTGTACCTGAATTACTTGAGCCATAAATAATATTTGCTTAGTCCTTAGAGGAGTGCTGCCTCATTAAATAAGAGCATTATAATTATTATGATCAGTTGTTTGAAGAAGTGATCAAAGAATTACCAGCAATCAGCAAATCCTTCTAGACTGGGAATTAAGAGAGATTTGCACAGCGACTCCAGGAAATCACTGACAGAGTTTAAGAAAGAAACACAGAGCACTTGATCCAACAACACAGAGTGTGTAGATCTGGCAACTGAGAATCTTATCTCCCTCTTCTACAAAGGGGATTGTAGCCAGAAAAGCTTTGGGGCAAGTGGAATTCTCAACTTGTTCAGCTATGGATGTATCTTCTTAGAACCTACAGAAGCTTTATCTCTCTCGAATTCCTTTCTCCATTCACAACCCAGCTGGATAACAATTACTGCTTGCCCTGAGTGTACCTGTGGGCTGAAGGGGCCAACCCAAGGTCCTTGGGGCAGCCAGAATTGTTAAAATTCCTCATTTACAAATCTATTCTAAAATAAAGTCATTAGTTCTGTATCAGTTTAGGTAGAGACTGAGAAGGTTCATTTACAGTTCAAATCAGTGCTAAGTAAATATCCCTTAAAGCAAGAAAGGGATTCTCATTGCATCTATATAGTATTAGGGGCACAAAATTCAAAGTTCTATCATTTCTGTGCATAAACAAACCACTGTAGAGCTGCTGACTGAACATATAACAAAGAACAAAAATATTATTGCCCTGCTCCAAGTCATTAACTGTTTCCCTGCATATTCCTTCGACATGTTTAAGCACACTGCACTTACTGATTAATCTAAAGCACTCCATGACACATGATGAATTGTAAAACATAGTATATGAATTTTAAGAGCTGGGAAATGCTCATCCAGGGACAGGAGACACCGATAACATGAACCTGAGCAATCAAATCAGCAAAACATTCTGGCTCTGCCCCATCTGCCCCATCTGACCTTGGGGTCTCTGCTTTACTGGAACAATTCTGAACTGACATGCACAAAACAATTCTTGATATTTCATTGTATCCCAGCCCAAAAGCCTGGACTCATGTTCGTTAACTTGTTTTCCAGTAAGATATTTGGCATTAAAAAAAATAAAAAAAAGAAAGAAAAAAAAAAGAAAATAAAAGAAAATACATAATAGATAGTTTCCTACATTAGTTATTGTGGAGTATCAGGTTGAGGGCCACAAACCTTTTCTCTCAGGTAAAAGTTTTCCTTGTCTTAAGATACCAGGAGATACCTGAAGCTCCAGAATTAAATCAGGGGTCAACAACGCCAGTGATCCTACACACACAAAGGCAAAGCATATTTGTTTAGGGACTGGGAGACAATTAGAGGTGGGGGAACAAACTACCACAAATGAAACCATAGCTTCTTTCAATAGCTAAATTAATTTATTTAGTTGCCTGTTCCAATAAAGGGAAACAGTGCTTGAAATAAGGTCATTTGACACTTCTCCCCTGCTGATTTAAAAAGGCAAAACTTAGTAACTGCAATAAAATATTACACTGCCCACACAATATTCTACTTGGGAAGACTATGTGTGAAATGTCTTGCAATAGCTACAAGTTTCGTAGCTTATATATTAGATTACAATATCTAATAGGGATAAAAACTTCAGAAAGTTTGAAGGATAAAAACTTCAGAAAGTTTGAGCATCCTGGTATGTTACTTTCTGAGAAAGCATGAGCTAAATGAAACAAAATCTCATCAGTGTTATCTGTACTAATCTGTAATGATTGCTGTTAATAACTGTAATATTGTTAACAGCTTCCTGAGATAAATCCAGTTGAACCAAGCAGGAATGTTCCCTCTTGTGCCCTGGAGGGAACAAGAGACATATTATCTGTCTGATTTAGAGAAGGGAGGGAGGAAGAATGAAGCAAAATGCATTTCTCTGAGTTTTGACCAGTGAATGTGCACTAGATTTGACTGTATCAGAACTACAAAAGCAAGTCTGACAAAAAATTGGATGAAGGAACCAGTCCCTGGAAAGTTCTGCTTCACATAAGGACCACACATTTTGCTCAGCTGAACAGCAGTCACCAAGCCCCGCGTGGGAACGAGGAAGAACAGAGAAGTGCATCTATTCAAGGTGTCTCTGGCAGTTCAGCCAGGATATAAACTCCACAAGAGGGTGGCACAGACAGAGCCATCTGCTCTTTTCCCTGCTGCACACACTCCTTGAGTACAATGGCATTACAGAGCACAAGGGACAGCAGGCGCAATTTTTAACTCACTGTACAGTCTGTGACAAACGTGCCACCCCTTCAGACCTCCAGACCTCTTCAGAACATCTCCTTATGCTGTAACATGATCCATCCCCAGTTCCATTAAAACTAACAGGAAAAAGTTCGCCAGTTAAAATACTGCCACAATGGGAACGAGCAAGTTCAAATACAGTCCCATGTTATTCCCTATTTTTAGGCCACTGTGTGCCCCCACTCATGGCATGGGACCTATGCAGTAGCCTCTCTTAACCTGCTCAGCAAATAAAAAAGGCCATTCAATACTTACTGAGGTTAACAATAAGGTTTAAAAATAAATTTTAAAAGTTTGCTTGGCTTTAAACATTTATGCAGCTATTAAGTGCTGGGAAATGACAACCTCAACTGTCATTTTCTAAATTTTTTAACTGCCTTAAAGTTTTGCTTACTGATCAAGGAAAATACACAGTAATGTTTTGCTAAATAATAAATGTCTAATTTTTAACAGTTCTGACAAATCAAAGTGTAGGTGAAAGATAGGTTTCTTAGGCTGCAATTCAGTACTGTTAATTTAAGCAGGGGTGCTGCAGGAACAACAACAGACAGAATTTGAATATCAAATTAGTGGATTAAAAATAGATTTTGTACAAAATATTTCACAACTGTAATGATGGCAGCTCTTGCTCTACTTGTTACATTACAGCCATATGCCAATTTGTCAACAAGATCTGGATATTTACATGTATTTTAACCAGATTTATTCAGAGTTGAAAAATTTAAATTATTTTTTAAAAACCTCTGTTGTTCCCTCTGAAAAGAAGCTGAACAAATTAATGCTCCAGCATGGTGTACAGATTCGTGAGTGCCACATCGATGACACTGCTCTAAATGACATCTATTATTCCAACCTGAATGAGAAAACCCAAGGAAAACAATACATTTTATATGCCATCTGTGTGCTAGCCAAAATAGTTCTTAATAGAAACGTTAAAGGGAAAGACAGACTATTTATGATATTCTAATGCAACCTCTGTGTGACAAAGACCCCAGAATTCCTCCAGTAACTCAGGCCCTCAAGAGAGTGGCTCTTTCCTGCTAAATAAGTTAACACTGTCAGCCCCAATGAAATGTGCTTGAGACTACAGCATCTTTTTGCTTCATTTGCTCTTTCATTTCATGAACAGGCCCCACTGATACTCTCAGTACGGCTTGTGAAGTGGGTCTAATTAAAATCTGTTTAGTCTTACAGTGAACTGAGGAGAAAATGGAATAAAATTATTGCAGGGTTTTAAGGTTTTGTTACTGAAGGAGAAGTCGCGCAAAAGTAGAGCTACAAACAGACACAGTACAGCCTTTTACTTTTCAGGCTAAAATGCAGACAATGAAATAATATTTGGTTTTCAAGTTTTCCATGGTTTGCCATCAGATTTCTCAATGCATCTTCTATGAACATTTTAAATCCTTTCTTTTGGAGTACTTGACATTCTCTTTAAAATGAACAGACTTATTTTCTAGAGAACAGAGAAGCATTTGGGACTGCAATTTTATAGACAAAGCCTCATTCAAAAAATATCCCAGAGATTTTTTAAATAAATCCCACATATTTTATGTGCAACTGCACTAAACCACGCAAATAGATACTGTATATTGGTAAAATATTTTCCTAAAACTTTTAGCAAACACTTTGTTGCCATCAGTGGGCACAACTCTGCACCAAACACAGACATGCAAAGGAACACTATTTCACATTATGTAATATCACATAAATTTAAACTAAGAATTGCATTTGAGCTGTCCTACAAACAATAAAAGATCTGAACAAATACAGCAGCCACAATAGGCTGCATTAAGATAATTATTACAGCTTAACTAAACATCATTAGGACATTATTTCATTCTTTGGCCCAAAATCTATGTGCTGGAGCAAAACTGCTTGAGCAGCTTGAGCTGCTCCCCTTTGGGCTGGTCCTTGTGCCATGCCCTGACATACAAAGCACCATTTAAATGCTTTGGTGACACTCTAACTAAGAGCAAGAACGTTGTACTTCCTCAAGAGAGAAACCCCCCAAAAGTTTTTTACTACCATGAGCTTCTGGTAATGGTGACATTTAAGGATGAAGCCTTTAGGTTACAACTGCACTGAATGTCCAGTGCTGCAACTCTGTAACAAGGAAACAAAGCTCTTCCAAGGCACATGTGCTTTTATGGCAAACCCAGCTCATTACTACACTGAAGTCATGAATGCAGACAGTAATGAGAGTGACAGAGTATTATTTAGGGAAAGAATGCAAGTTTCTAGCTCTTTGAAAAAGTTTATTTTTCAGCCGACAGAATAAACAAGCACTGCAAATATTGTGCATGCACAGGTTATGCAAACCCTAAGCAGAAATCTGTTACTGTGAACCTGAAATACACAGTGGCTGTATTTTTGTGGAAAATTGAGGGAAAGCACAGATTCTTTACAGAGACATATGTAACTGAGGTTTCTCAGTTGTTCTCAGAGGCGCAGGTACCATTTGCAGAACTTCACCTTGCACTCTCCACTGCACTGCTGACCTGCCTGTTTGATGCTGCTGGTCATTTCTGTTTTCAAAGATTCCATCGACAGAGGAGCAGATACTTCTCCATCTTGCTTTATATCCCAACAATCACAGTGCTCAGTTTCTGGATTAACATGGAAGTGGTGAATATTTACTCCCTGAATATTATAAGTTTTTTCCCTATTAATATGTGGTATCTAAGTGCCTTAGGCTTTGGCTTCATACAACATGAAAGGTGTAGCTCCCAGCAAAGGGCTGCCTCCTATTATCTCCAGCACAAAGTAAATTGCTGTTATTGTGAGTGTGAATTCCATGATCTCTAGCCCTCGGACATGCACTTATACCACACTGACACTTTTCCTCAGAGAGAAATAAATACATTAACATGAAGAAGCTTACAGAAACTGGAATGGGTAAAGCACCACATCTTTCAGCCATGAAAAGAAGTAACAGAAGAATATTACAAGGATGAGACAACCAACTGTGCAATGGACAAATTAATGGTGTGTAATCACTCAACAAAAAAAGTGTAATATTTGAGTAGCAAGTAATACCTGGTCTGAGTTCAAATCGTCCTCTTGTATGTGGAGGATCAAATCCAAATAGTTTGTTTTTTCCCTTAGTATTTTAATTAGATTAAACTTCCAATTATTTTCCAGATATTTAATATATATGTGATGTTTGAGGCTGCTAAATAATTGCTTTTCAGATGGGAATACTGAGGTACAAAGCATGTACTTGATTTTTGTGACAGTAACTAACCAGCACAGTCAAGTTTAGAACACCTGTACCTCACAACTTTCAGAGAAATCAAAGACTGAAGGGACCAAATCATCTGGTCTGCTGTTCAGTCCACAGGCCACTCAGTCAGTCCCAACATACCTTAGAGAGGGCAGAAGAAGAGGTGGAAGAAAGTAAAAAGGCAAATACCAGAGCAGGGCAAATAACAAACACGACTCCCCAAATGGCAGGGAGATGTATGATACTCAAATTAATTTCTTGAGACTACAGCATCTTTGCCGCAGACAAGACCCAAATGAAAAACAAAGGTCCCAGATGATCTGAGAAAAAAGAACCCCAACATTCCTGTCCTGTATTTGATCAGCTGTCATTAACCCTGGCATATGAACAAGACACAGCAACCAGACACCAGAGCTATTTCTTACCTATTTCTAGCTGGGTCTGTGCTTTGATGCTTCAGAGAGAATAAAAGCAACAAGCCTCCTTACCCTTACTGAAGCAAATGAAATAGAGAAAAACATTTCGTCTTAAGAGAGCTGGAGATATCCATATTCTCTGTATATACTTGGGAACTGCCTTAATGCAGAGCTGCAAAAATTCTCGGGACATGGAGAGAAATGCAATGTTCTCCAGAGCAAATGGAAGCAAGGACTGAAGGGAGGGAGGCAGATCCAGAGATCTGGAGGCAGTGGAAGTCTGTCACAAGCAGGTAGTGCGATCTGTAAGGTCAGGACACAACAGCAGTCCCCTCCTGAAGACGTCCTGGGTGGCAGGTGGTGGCAGGAGAGCCTGCCCTGGTAAGACCTGAACTCCAGTCAGGGAATGCACACAACACAGTTCAGCTGCTGGGCCAGGGGCTGTCCTGGGCTTGAATTATGTAAAACCAGCCTGGTTCACCAGACTTCCAATACACATCCTGCCACTGGAACAGGATGTGACAGAGAAACTAATGTGCTGGCTTGTAGATCTGTGACTACCAGTCAGTCACTTTGCACTACAAAAGTCCAGTCCCCTTTCACACAGGCAGGTTCCTCTAACATAACCCTTCCTGGGGGCTGTGTGGAGATTCCTCCCTTTGGGCTGGGGATACCCTCCAAGGATCCTCCCAGAGGTTGAGTGAAAGAGATCTCCCTACAAGCAGTGGTCTAAGTGAGTTCCATCAAATCTCTACTTAATAACTATTTCTTTTTGCCACCTTTAATATAACTGCTTCAATAACTGATTCAATATAGTGCACTATCCTATCTTATCCTATAGTGCACTATCCTATCCTATCTTATACTATACTACTAGCAGTTTTAGTGTTTATGTTGTGTAGTAAATGATTCTGATTAAGATCTTTTGTCTGATCATTTGTAATAATAAATGATTCATTTTATATAAATATTCTCATTTTGCCAATCATTAAAACCTGTGGGAGAAAAGTGGTTCGATGACGTGACTGTAATTCCTTAAATTTAAACCGCTGACAGAATCCAAGGCTAAGACTGGATTCAGCTGCACCCAGACTCTTCCCTGAGAAGGAGTTTAGAAAGCAAGGGAGTCCTTTCTGCACATCTTGACTCAACGGAAGGACTCGTTTAATAAATTTTGTCTAAGCTTTCCACTCCCAGCTGCGACCCAGGTAATGACCCTGCGCCAGCTCTGTCAGACCAAACCCTGTGGTTTGGCCAAACCCCTGCTCAAGAACAAGGTTTCCCCACTTATTCACCCATAATCCTGCTACAGTTAAAGTAGTTTTTGATTTTGGAAAAACAGAATATAACCAAAGATGGCCTTTCTTTGCCCAAGGGGTGAAAGAACAATATTAAACTATACAGGGGGAAAAAACCACAACCTTGAAATAAATTAATTTTTGCTACATAGAAGTGGAAGAAATATGATGGGTTCAGTGGGGTTTTATACAGAACAACAGAATGTAGCTTTCATCCCCTAGTAACTGATCTCAACAATTTGAGATAAATAATGATCACAAAAAATAATCTTATTAGGACATCATTCATGTGTGTTTGCCTTAACTATTCCCTTTGGTTTTCAAATGTCATTTGTAACTCTTAATGCAGGTTTTCTCCTTCTAGAAAAAATTTGTTCCCAAATTTTGAGTTCCTACCTTAGAGTGAACTAGAATAATTTCATTCTGCATCTTGAATTTCTCCTATACATTAAAAACTATCATACCAAATCACCCCAGACATCCTGACTGATATTCATCCATTGTATTAATGGCATGACACTTCAGGGATTCTCCAGTACAGTGCTTCTTGTTGCATAGTTAATATTTTATTGCATTGCAGAAATATGAACCACAAAAGTAATATCTGAAAGGCAGAAACTTGCAATTAATACAATGTAATAAATAACTTCATTTGTGTAAGTGGCTGAATTCAGGGAGCAAAGTCTCTAAAAAATACTAGTAAAAACCCTGTTCTACAGAAATTATAAATGCTCATTGGAAATTTTGCTGAGCAGTGTAAGACAGCTATTTAATCTTCTAAGCTAAAGGAAATAATAACAATTAAAAATCCCCATCAGCAATTTTCTTTTTGAAGAACATGGGCACAACATCAACTTTTGAGAGATTTACTACTTAGGGATCGGTGAAACTCAGATAGTGAAACAGCTCAGGTGAAACTATTTATAGATTTTACTAATGAATCCTAGTTACTTCCTAAGTCAATGTGCCTATTCAAAAAAACTTAAAGAGATCCCTCAGAATTCAAGGACTGAAAAGATCATTTTCAGAATCTGGGGGTTCTCTTAAACTTAATTTAAATTTATGAGGTATTTCAGGAAAGGTAAAAATCAGAATCGTTGCCAGACAGGACACAACATGAAGGAAATTTCTTTGCTCATTTGTAATAAAACAT
The DNA here is from genome assembly GCA_013396775.1 of Cephalopterus ornatus. Lineage (NCBI taxonomy): Eukaryota > Metazoa > Chordata > Aves > Passeriformes > Cotingidae > Cephalopterus > Cephalopterus ornatus. The sequence continues at coordinate 48,937 of VZRE01010501.1, read as the reverse complement.
TTAAATACTTTAGTTCCATGTGTTGCTTTAAAGCAGACGGACAGGATGACTTCTTAGGTCCTTTCCCAAGCTATTTTCTATGTAAAAGTTAGTCTTGGCTACTTGCACCTGACATTTTCACTAGGCAAAAAGAAAGTACTTTTGTTTCCCTTTCCTCAGCAGGGAACAGAAGCACAGCAGTTAAAAGTCTTGCTTGGCACACCACGAATTCAACATAACACTGAATTAAAACTTATGCCACTGTACTCCAGTCCAGCTCCTTCATGCACCACCACAATTTTCTTTCACAGTAATGCAGTATTTTTGCTTAATTTCATGGAATCTGGCAGAGAAATTCTAAAAATCAGGGAAAAAAATACAACTTTTTTTTTTTTTTTGGTCAAATTTGTGTTCAGTTTCAGGTCATTTCTAATTTAGTCGTTCTTCAAGAATGCTCTGTGCCTACCCCACAACCAATTTAGCAAAACATTGCCCAAGGAGGGCTTACATATACTCCCTAAAAATACAACAAACTTCACCGTTTAAATTCTTCCTCTGAGTACTTTAATAATTCTGCTTGAAAATATGAATTGCTTTTGTTTAAAAGTAATTCACGCCACATATTTCATTATCAAGAGCCAACAGTTGTATTACAGCAAACACCCCCTAAATCCAGTTTGGTCATACTTCCAGAAGTGCAAAAGGAAGGTTCCAGTGATGACACCAGACTCCAACCCTCTTCCAACCCTGACATTACAGAAGCCAAAACAGATAAAGGAAATAAACAGAAGCTGACAGGAATTTGGTAATGAAAACCAGTCCGAAACAGGGAAACCTACTTTAGTCTGTGAAGTCATTACAATAATTTGTTTAGAAGGCAGTGAGGAAAAAATCCCCAGTAAATACTTTGGAAGCTGCTGGATCAATTTGCAAGTGCTGAAAGCACACCAGCCTCAGAGACCCAGGGACATTTGTATTAAGCAAGAGACACACAATTAAGCTGCATCTTAAGCTAAAACCCTGAGGGCTCCACATTTCATTCCAGTCAACCACTGCTGTTTTCTGGCACTATTTTCTTTGCAAATATGAGTAATGTGGGCCCTTTAGTCACTATTAAGCCGTAATCTGGGGAAATCAACCACTTCCAATAATCTTATACTCCAATTTAGGGCACTCTGCAACCACATAATGAATAATACTGTCGCCAGTTCTCTCCTGTAATGACACACGACATATGCCTGCTATTGCTCTTTTCAAATCAAATCCAACTGGTTTGCTCTTTTTCCAGGAAATCTGGTTTATTGTATTCATCTGAGTTTGTTTCTTCACTCATTAGAAGGAGTAAATTTCTGCTGCACAAACAAGATATTCATTGTTAACTCTACATTCAGAAAGCAGCTGATTCCTTTGCAATCAAATCAAAATTATTTCTTCAAGTGAGTAACACCATGTTAGGTTACAAGTTTCTCATGACTGATGGAAAAATCTATTTTCACCGTAAATTAGAAAGCTAATTAAGAGACCTTCCAATGTTCTTGCCCCTCCTGGATGGATTTTACCTCTTACTAAGCTCTGCCACTGACGAATTTGCAAGAATTGACAGATGGAGAAAAGCTTTTAGAGATAAGCCAGAATAAAATCAAGCCATTCATCCAGTGTTATGTCTTATGACCCCTTTGGTTTCTGTAACCATTGGAAAATTCTGTTCAATAACATCCACTGGAGCAATGCTCCATGGAATACAGCAAATTCCAATCTGTGCTGACTATGGAAAAAAACAACAGGTTACAAAAAAGTACTTTAAAGATGTGCAAATATTTCAAGAAGAAAAGTCTCAGAGATGAAGGCAGAAACTTTTTGATACTTCTGCTCTTAAAAAATTGAAAATTCAACCTTTACCTTTCCTACAGAAGATGGATTGAAAATATACTTTACCAAAACATTGTTTTTCTGATTCTCGAGTAATCTAAGGCAATGTGAAATATACTGCCCTTTTTCAGAAATATTCCCAAATTATTCTCCTGCTTGCTCAGAAGCAGCATATCAAAGTTATAGCTAACTGTCTGGATAATTCCTGATTCTTCCCAGGCAAACACCGTCAATTGCATTCTAGAAATTCCATTTAAAAGTGATTTATCTTGCAGTAATATTCAAAATTCATACAATTTCACATCAAGCTATTCTTGTAGTGTAGTAAACTTCCAGGAGAAGCTGTTATTCAAGTAAAAATGGTCCTGTGCAAAGTAACTTGCCTGGTGTGTGGTATATCTGCCTTTGCAGAATTTGTGTGTGTGGTAGTGAGCAGATCTCTGTGAAACTTGGTAGAATTTACAGCTGAATTTTAAATTGACTGTTAGACAAAATCTACACAAGAAGACAACTTTGCAGGTGACTTTTCAAAGCAACTTCTACCCCTTAAAGCTTATTAGTCAGCTCCTGGCTCCTCACAGCAGTGGGTGGGGATTTCCCCTGGCAGACGGATGATCTTTGGCAGGGAGTGACTGTACCACACTCCTGGAACTGTGCTGCTTATTTATTTCTTGTTTCTCATGCTTTATGATTACTCAAGAGGTAGTTTTATTTACCTCATTATGGAGATACCTGAAACCAACAGCTATGAAATGAAATATAAGCTTCATTCATTAGTGATCTCACATTTCTAGAAACTTTTAATCAAGTTGCTATATTATTCAAGGAGGGGCAATGGAATTAGACATCTTCATCTCATTTCTACAAGTAAGTTCTACTACAATAAAAAATACGAGCAAAAACCAAGTAAAACACTCCAGAATAAAACTGTTAATACACCTGAGTGACTGGATTAGCACAAAATCAGTTCTCTGAATATTATCTTCAGAGCACCTAACTAGTGGTAGATAAAACACATCAACATTCAGTGATGTATTTATAAAATAAACGCAGGAAAACTGAAAACAATCATACCTAACTAACACCCATAACAGGAGGCTGAAATATGTTTATATTAATATTTCATGATGTACAAGACATGAAGTTATAGGTGTTACTACATCATACAGGGATTTGGTTATTTCTGAATGCCCTTTCTCATTCAAAAATAAAAGTTACTGAATATTTTCAGTACTTGAAAACATAATGTTCACTATATTTGTTTGCCCTTCCTTCCATCTTTGGCTTCAACTGATGCTTCATGTGAGAGACCTCAAACAATCATACCAGAAATCAACTCATAACTTGTTTTGTTATTAATGCTCACAGCATTAATAGTTTAGGCTGACTTGTCTGCATGTGACAGCACACACAATTTCTAGTGCAAAGTACTTTCCATGTACAAAAAAAGGGTGATCTTGTCCCTTCAATAGACTGCAGACTATGGATTTAGATGTGCACAAACACGTGGGAGACCGAGAACAACAGAAATTAGAAATCCATGTGCCCACTGTTTCAGTAGAATGCAATATTCAGTGTAAACACACAGGCCAAAACAAAAACTACTTGAAAGACTGTACAATTCTCTTGCAGCTCAGAGCAGCAGTTACCTGCTGGTCATTATAAAGAAAAATCTCTCAATGATCTTAGAGACCACTGCATCAGATGAATATTAGACGGATGAGCAGGAAGATTTAATCTGAAACACCTTTAACCAAACAACAAACAAATATCATTACTAATGACCATATTAACAGAAAACTTATCAACTTAAGACTTGCAAATCAGACTGATTTTTCTGTCTACATACAAGGCACCTGAGAAATCACTCAAAAATACTTAAATGTTTCAAAATTACGAAGTTCTTAATGTGGGGAGCCAACACAAAGCTGTGGAGCTGAGGGCTGTCGGGCAGATCAAACAGAGTGTGAATTCCAGGGTGATCATCATCCAGGACACATAAAACCACCTCTATCACCTTGTAGAGTGTGTGGCCTCTCTGCCCCATGGGAAGTGGACAATGACAGCCTCAGATCCAAGGGAACCAGCACATGTTTCTAGGGAGGGTGTTGTCTGACGCCGCTCAGCCCACCCCAAGTGCGCTTTAAGCTCTGGAGGAACCACGCTCATTGATCACCAAGGGCTTTCTCTCCCCTCTCCGAGTTACCTGACTCCTAATGGGTGACAGCTCTGGTTTGTAGTTAGTCCGGGCAGGTCAGCAATCCCTGGGCTCAGGGATGGACATTTAGGTTTAGCATCAGCTCCTACCCTTCCTTCCTCCTTACCCCCAGTGCTGCAGAAGGGAGCAGAACAGCCCTTCCCGGGACACTGAGGGGAAGGAAACCTCCACTCGGGAAAACAAACACTTCCTAACACAGAGTTATCACCCAGAGCCTCTATTTTGGGGAAGGAGTCAGGATACAAAATAATTCTGAAATCATTCCCTTTTCCTTTTTCTCAACTTTCATAGAGGAACTGAACTGATTAGGATCTATCCAGAAGGATTATGGCTTTGTTCTGGGAATTTAAAGCAGGAGTTTGTTTCATTTGCTACTGTTTTCTATCTTACTTGATAGCTGCATTATCCATGTTTCCTGAGTGCTACATTTTCATCCTGCAGGGAAAAAAAACACAAAACACTTCTGTAGAGATCTGAGCTAGTGTCTCTTAAGTACAGTATTTAACACAACTCTGTTTAACTAAATGCGTTTTTCCTCTACTATATTTTATCCTCCTACTTCCACAACAGTTAGAAAATTATGAAGATGCTTTTAAATCATGCTCTTCACTATGTCCAAACACCATGTAATTACATGGCTAAATGAGCAAATTGTGCTCACATGGAGAGACATTATTTATATTTACCACCAAAAAAAAAGAAGAAAATGGCCTAAAAATATAGCTATATAATATCAGTAAACATGAACACTATTCCCACAACTATTAAGCAGCAATGTTAGAAGAGCAAAAGCCTGGCTATAAAGTGAAAATAAATGACATACAAAAGGTTTCACACAGGCATATATTCCATATTAAATTTTCAGTATTTGAACGTATTAGACAACCAGTGGGTCAGGCTGTTTCTCATGAAATAAGACTGAAACAGGAAAAAGAAATCAAGTAGTTAATTAATAAATATGACTATTGAGTTCTGATTATTTCTAAGACTCTCTTCTACCTTTTCTTCAAATTCAAACATGAATCTCAAAGGTGAAAATGTATTCTGAATCCACAAATTATTTATAGTCCTGAATGTAAGTACAGAAATATCTAAGTATGACACAAGATATTCCAGGGTAGACAAAGACAGTTGTAAGCTGCCTCTACCCTAATTTTGTTCTGTTGTAGCCAGGGCGTCAATAATCACTACAGAGATATACAAGGAAAAAGCTCAGAACTAACTCTAGTTTCAGAGGCAGCTAAAAAATTTGATTTCAGTTCGTGAAAACTACAATATTTTCTCTCCACTCATTCACACAGAAAAGACTGGTACAATTTTACACTTGGAATGAACTGAACAGTACAGGAAGATAGAGGTAGTTTTCCTGCCCAGTTTAAAAGTAGTCCCCACATCCAGACAGTATTTTTCAATCCAAATGAAATTTAATCTGAAATTACATATACCTAGGGTTTTCTTCTTGTCTTATTCTGCTGTTTTCCAAGCTGTAATTACATTATGGCATCAAAAGCAATTCTGTTTTGCACATTTTTATTAACTGAAGTAACAATGGGTATACATCATTTACAATTAGTCCCTCTAAGTGTTTAACTACATACCTCAGAAATTTTGGAAATTAAACCAATAATGACCAACTATTATTTACTGATATGTTTTAATAAGTTTAGAGCCCTCTGTGTTTTACCTTCTGAAATTATTTCACTCTAGACTGGTGTAAAATTCTCGAGTAAGACACACAGTCCTGTTGTCACTCAGAGAGGTGGCTCTTCACCTTATGATTATTGGGCAGCTGCATTCATTGGGGAATTAAAAACATGCAGAAACTTTGCAAGCAAATTACTGGCCTCCAGAAATCCCAGCAAAATTGCACAAAGACAGATTTCGAGAAATAAAGTTATACTGCAAATAAAGGGGCTTAAATGTTACGATAAGTTTAACAAACGTATTCACCACCTTTACTAGGAAATCAGTTTGTATTTCAGCAATATTAGTTTTCTACAGATTGCCCTCTTGAAGCATGTCTTCAGAACACCTGAATTTTATTTTCTCTGCTGGTACTAAAATGACTATTATTCCACCATAATTGTTTTTCAAACATTTTCTAAAATACTGGTTGCAAGCAGCTCCCATAACTACAGGCCACATCTATTCCCATCCCATATGACAGACTGATTTGGATATAGAGGATCATAGAACCAGCAAACTGTAAAATTAGTAGCAAAATGAAGAAATCCCACTTGGCAAATTCTTACAAGAATTAAGCCCTCTACAGTAAAACTTCCTAAATTATTTCTCTTGTTATACTACTTTTGGATTGATTATTTCGTGAAGCCCCAAATGATAAAAAGAACACAATCAAATTAAATTCATTGCAGGGTCAAGATCTCAGTATTATTTGCTATAATCCAGTAAAGTTTCAATCCTCACTATGGAAAGAACTGATCAAGAAGACTATTTTTTAAAGTTCTAATTTTACTTAAACACCTTTTACTCACATACATGCAGCCTGCTCAGCAAATCATTTCAGCAAATTTTGTGCCACTATTTTTTTAACATCTCTATTTATGATCATAAATGCCATCAGCGAAAAAGGGAATTGAAATTACATAGTGAGGAGAAAATAGTCCCCATTCTATATTTGAGAGATTAAAATTGAATTGCAAAAAAAAGTGGCTTAATATTCATAGATGTTTATCTTATTACAACAAAAACACCCGGTTTATAAAATCTATCCCATGAGCCATACGCAATTTGTATTGATTTTACTTTCCTACAGTTGCTACCTTTTTATGATGATTTATAAGTAAATGAGTTAAGTATTTTAATATATTTATCTGTAAACATTTACCCAGACTACTGGCTATAGGGAAGGCCACAAAGCAGCTTTTTATGTTTTACAGTAATAAAAGACACAGAAAATGTAATCTTTTGAGGGATTCCTTAGTCACTACACTTTCATATTATTAGAGTTCAGCCGGAAAGGGCTCTGTGTGCAGCCTTTATAAACACCCTTTAAAATGAGCAAATATAACAATGCAGGGCACACATACACACTCATCTATTTGTAATGTACACTGAGAAGCTTTTAGGCTGTATAAACCACAAATATTCCAAGAGCAATAAAGTTTTAAAGGTCTGGTCACGAAGAGCTGGGCTGACATATTCGTATGCGAAATGCACATCATTTTATCTGCCTGAGTAGATTCAAGCCCTTGGAAAACACCTTTCTATAGTCCAAATTTTGATTAGATAAAGACAAGGGAAAAAAAAAATCTATTGAAGCTTCCTTTTAGGATATGTTGATTATTTTAAATGGAAAATAATTCCTCAAATCTTCCAAGGCAAGCATCTCCAAATCTTATTACCCTTTTTAAAAATTCATGTGATGTTCCCTTTTCTCCAGTCACTGGGGACTTTGTATGACTTTTCAAATATCATGGAGAGTAAACCCAGAACCTACTTCTGCCAATTCCCCCAGGACCCTGGGACACATTTCTTCAGGTCCCAGGATTTGCGTAGATTCATGTTCCTCAGGTGGTTTCAAACCTGATCTCCTCCTAGAACTTGGATCTTAGTTCTTCCTTTTCTGACCAATGTACCTGTTGAAGCCTTTCTTCCTGTTCTTCAAATTCCTTGCTTAATTCCAAACTCCAGCTGTGCCTTAGCTTTCCTGATCCCAGCCCTACGCACGCTGGCAACATCCATACATTCTTCCCAGGATACATTTCCTTCTTACGCTTCAGTTCCCCCAGGAGGTTCTTATTCAGCTTCTCCTGCCTTCCCTGCTGATTTCTCACACGTGGGAATCAAGAGCCCTTGTGCTGCAAGAAAACAGTCTTTAAATAGCTCTCAGCTCTCTTCTGTTCCTTTACCCCTGAGGGCAGTTTCCCAGGGGGCCCCATCCTGGGTTTTGAGGTTAAAATGAACCAAACCAGACCAGTCTGTGCAATAAAGAAACCAGATGCAGTCAGTGTCCTCTTGAGGAGTTCTGCTGAGCTACAGCTGAAGCCAAAGGGCTTTGCTTCGTTAATTCCCAAGGTAACAGACCTTGCTGGGGCATCAAATCCCTTCCATAAATTGGAGTTCATCTGTGCATTTGCCCAGAGCTGGTAACATACATTCTTGTGCTCACATTTGAGCACAGAAAGTGTCACTCAGAAAGGAACATGCGACTAATCCCGTGATATAAGGCTTAACCAACACTTGCTATGCACATAAACTGGGATTTACTACATTCCCTTTTCATCTTGGATAGCATTTCTTAGTTAGATCTTTCTATCTTAGTGAGTTAGGACCAGTTCAACATCAACAAAGTGACAGAGTGCAAGAGACTGACAACTGAGCTACTGTGTTTCCACTGAGAACTTTCAGGGTAATCCAACTAACTGAATTATTACTATTCATTTCCTTTAAGCACGCTGAAATTCAGAAGTCCATCACTTGAACGCTTTACTAGGAATCATTATTATTTATTATTGTATTCCTGCACCAGGGGCTACCACTTAAATGACCTCATAAATTTACACATACTTTCGTACAAACCTAAAAATTAACCATGTAGTTGATAAACAAAAAGCAGTCCTGAAAATGGTAAACACACTACATTTATTGCTGGGTGATCAAATTATAACACACCCCTACAAAATAGCACGCCATTGTTATCAAAGTAAAAATGCATTTACAAATATAATGGATAATTTCACAACAAACAAAGAAAAAACAAATTAACATTTATCATGGTCTGTTGTATCATATAATAGAGGGAACAGTTTAACTTGTGGCCAGCCCAGCAGACAACTTTACTACCTGTGAGTAAGTACAACATGGGATTCTGATCCTGCAGAGATTTATGCCTTGCCTACAGATACTCAGTTTCATATCATTAATACCATTAAAAAAGAGGTGTTCAGCCCACAAAGCAGCAGACTCAGACCAGCAGAACTACTCAGACTAAATACTTTCTAACAAGAACATTATTTTTAATTGAGATTGAAATAATTGACTTAAGTGGAGGATTTTTGCTTCCGTTACTTGGCAAATCTGATTCCGCTTGATAAAAAAAGGGTTGAGTGGGAAGATTGACTCTGATCTTTCCCAGATTTCATAATAAATTGCCATCCCTTGGCAATCATTTACCTGAGTCAACTTAGTATTCTCTAAGTCAGCTGTGCTTTCTAGCCTTTCATAACATAAAATTAAAACAGTAGAAATTATTGATTAATGACAAGAATACCTATGGCCAGTTCCATCATTTAATAAAGAAAAAAAATCCATACTATTAAAAAAATGGATTTGGTTCAGTGTCCATAAATGTAAAAATGTGTATGCTTTACTATTCTCTCAGGAATTTCTGATTAAGCCTCTGGTGTTTATTGTACTCAGCATTTTTAATTGCAGTTCTAGCACTGTTTTTGTTAAACAGAAATGTCATCATTCAAGAAGATGAAAAGTCATAAAGCATAATGCAATTCTGTACTGTCACAAAGGGGGCAATAACCAACAGTGTGAATTCAGGGAAATGACTTGCTGCTTAAATATAATTTCCTTACAGTGAAATACATCACAAAGGAAAGAAATTCTCTTACAAAAGATCTGATAATTCGGGAGTCAGAAGGACTGATTGCATTTGCCAAGTTACACAGCTAATGGCACAAACCCCTGACAGTTACTGGCTCAGCCTGACAAAGATGATAACGTTGCTCTGATGCTCAAGTCTGGCATGGGAAGGGGCTGAACGACACTCTGCTCAACACAGGGGTACTTCACACGAGTGCAGAATTCAGCAGGTGAAAAAGCTGCGGAAAACGCAGCACCGACAAGAGTCAATGAATTATAAATACTCCCGCACAGAATCATTTCAATAATTAGCAGGGGAACTACAGGCAAGTTCTGCTCGTGACTTTCAGTCTATAAATATGATTTTACGCTAAAACAAATCCAGTGATGGATTTATTGATTAAGGAAAAGAATTGATCCAGCTTTTGTCATTCTGTTCCACTGTTCAACCTGAACAAACCCTGGCAACAAACATTGCTATATGACTAACAAATATCCAAAAAAAAACAAACAAAAGGGATTCTTAAGATTGTCTTATTACCCAGTTTACAGATACAGGATAATTACAGTTCTGTGATTCAGATATTTGTACAAGTTAAACCAAGACTCAAAGTATATCTAAAACCTAATAGGAATAAACATGTACAAAAGGACTTAATGAAAGTTTTAAACACTTGAAAATGAAAATAAGCCAAATAATTCTGGGATATTCACTGATTCACTGCTAAAAAATCTTTAAATGTATTAAACATTTGCATATATGCAGTTATGTAACCAATATAAAATCAGTTATGTAAGCAATATACAATATTAATTTCAAACTATATATTTCAAAATCACTAGTCACATAAAACTATGCCATAATAAAACGTGATTGAGAAGAGCCTTTATCCCACACTAAGTCCAGATGACTCTGGGAAACATCAATAAATATAACTCCTATTCTTGCATGGAAAGTCATTTCCCTAACTCTGGCCTTGTTTGCTTGGAAAGCACTTGTGAGAACCAATAAAATCTTTCTTTGATTACAGTGGCAATCAATACTTTGTTTTGAACACAGGCAAACACTTGAAATCCCAAGATTTAAAATACATTTCCCTGGAGTATCCGGTTGACAAATAGCTTTTTTTTCCTGGCCCTTTTCTCAAGTGCTGTCCCAATACCAGCAAATCAATCAGAGAACCAGAGAACAGCCTGAGCGGGGAGGGACCCACAGGGATCACTGAGTCCAGGCCCTGGCTCTGCACAGGACAACCCCAACAATCACAGCATGTGTCTGAGAAAGGCTGGTTCTCAGTAAAGGATACCTGACAACATTCTCAAGACCATTCCCAAACCACATACCATGGCTCTGATAAGGAGCCTAAATATTTTCCTGACCCAGTATATTTGCCAACATCTCCACAAAAAGTGCTGTGCTTCCTCACAGTTGCCTCCTCATTAAGGATCCCCTCATGGGAACTCAGACCAGTATCTTTATTCAAGCTGAGATCACTTTTTGCATCCTTTTCAGACTGTCTTGAATTTCTGCCAACGCAGCAATATTTAGCCAACTAATTTAATATTACTGATTAATGCAAAAAGCCTATAGCTCCAAATCCTTTTCATGTATCTGGTGTTAACACTTGACAGGAACACCAGAAGCAGCACAGCTAGAATAAAAAGGTAATGTACACAGGCAGATATTTTCAGGTATTCTCATGAGTAACTGATCTTTTAGATCAGCTCTTTAACTACTTTTCTCTCGGAAAGTAACAGACTATAACCACACCCAGTTTGGTTTTCCTCCAATTAAGAAAAATGTAATACTGGAGAAGGTCCTGCCAACGGTTTTAAATGGTGATAAAGGGACTAACACAGAGAACATCTGAGGAGAGGCAGAGGGAAAGACTTGCAGAGTCTGGCAAAGAAAAGGCTAAGAGGCAACTAACGGTGGCGTGCAATTACTTGAAGACTAATTCTGGGTTGCAAGAGTTGCAAGATGACAGAGTCAAACTCTTCTCAGCCCTGTCAATATAAAATAACAAACCAGTTTGGCAGGCTGAGTGTGGAGACAATGAAAAAGCTTTGCATCAGGTGGGTAAAATGTCGTAGCGATTATTTGGATTCCACCTCTGGAGGTTTTCAAGGATTTTCTAGACAAATCCATGACTGATTTAGCACTGGCATTAGTGCCACAGTGAATGAAAGACTGGACTTGATCACCACCTGAGGTTCCGCTGAGGCAATTCCGTGGGATAACCTGTAGGAACTGGACTCACCCAGGCACACTCACACATCCAAGGAGGACTTGCTGTAGATGCCTCTCTGAAAAAGGGCCCAGCTTTTAAGGACGGCGAAGCCATTTGAATAGATACTTGCCATATTAAGAAGAGTGTTTAAAACCACTGCAAGTGAGTACAGGTAGAATTACACTCCCTGAAGTGCAACAGGGAGTACAATCTAATCTCATTAGGTCAGTAACATACTGCGCTAGTAAATCTAGTTTTGTTTTTTTGACTCTACTCTTACCGTTCTCCATTGATTATTTTTATCATTTTATCTATATGAATATGCTAGGTCACCTAGAAAACCTGATTACTGTAGTTAAAATTATCTAACAAGAAACAAACTAAGTATTTATGGTGGCATGGAAAGAAAAACCATCAATTTTACAGAAACTTTCAATAGTCTGTCTTGTAAAATATTTTCAGGAAAATCACCGAAATAAATCAGATGCATTAATTTGTAGCTGAATGCAACATCTCTGGAGGATTAGTTTTATCTCCTTTGAGTCTGCAAGACAGTAGGAGACAATCAGCTTTGGTTTCAAAATAATTTAGTGATGTCACTCCAGCAGGAATTGCTGGAATTCAGATCCTGGGAACCCGAACACTGAGGAGGAAGGCACAGAGACCAAGAGAGGAGAGAGGGCTCTTGAATGTTCCTGCAGCCCAGTTGTTTCACTGAAGGTGCCTTCCTTGAGGAAGAAGGGCAAAAAAAGAGAAATCCAGCAGGTCATGTGGTTTGAGAGGTGATAACATTTATTTCCTTCATCAAATCCAAGTATTGCAAAAAAGCTCCTGGTGATCACTGCAAAATCAGATTTTTCTACTAGTAAATCATGACTTTCTGCAGCCAGGAAAACTTTGCCACCACGTTTCTGTATCTTCATCCTGCTAAACCTCTTGAAAATAGCAGAGAGGAGAGTCCTTATGGCCATGAAGCAGCTGAGAAGTGCCAGCTCCTCATGAGTGGAAAGAACATTCTGGATGGATAAATCCCAGCTTAGTTAAACATAGCCTAGCCAAGCACATGTCTTTTTTCATCTCTTTTTCCTTTATGTCCATGACAGAGCATAATCTAGGAATTCAAAAGCTTAGTAGACTTACTACCGAAGACCAGGAAGAGAAGCATCTCATTCATTACACGTGGTCTCTGTGGTATTATTGATATCAGAGCAGAATATGGATTTGGTTTTTTCTCCAGAACTGATAAGCAGCAAAACATTCCATTCATTATCAAATTGGATTAAGTCAGATATATGTTTTCTGATCTTCTATCTTTCATAGCTACCAAATCCTTATTACACACTTGCCCACCAGTTTCAATTTAAAAAAAAATAGAAAAATAAGACTGAAATTATGATGATAGAGAAAGGTAATTTCAAACAAACCATGGCAACATTAGTAGTTCAGTACCTGGCCATAAGCCATATTTAAAACAGGTATATTTTTTAAATCAAATGACAGGTTTTTACATTACCTGTTTAAAATAATTAGCAACTGAAACAATGACCATATGTGGTCATTAGGATAATGATATTAAATGGAAATGCAAATTTCCACACAAAGAAACCTAAGTATCTGTGAGGAAGCAATTTAATTAGGACACATGGAACACAAACAACTGCACCATTAAGAATTTAAACTGGAAATATTTCAAACAAGAAGAATAGCAATAATTCTGGCTTTGTAAGTTTTGGAACAGCACAGATTTATTAAGAAAGGTATTGTCACAGAACTATGAATGTTATGTTTTAAAACCTGATTTTGGTGAAGTCTGTGCTCATGTATTTGTAACAAACGATATATCAGCCCTTCAGACAGTGTAACAACGCAACATATGCAGCAGCAGTCGGGAAACCTGCTACTTACAAACAGTAGAAACTAATGGAGTTGATCCTTCCCCTTTTTTGAAGCCTATTTCCCAGCTCTCAGTCCCCTTCCCCGGACTTGTAACCCTGCTGCTGTAAATGCAACACACTGACTGATGTCAGCCTCGGAATTTGGCTCCATGCTTCATTAGCTGGCCAACAAAGCAATTCCAGGCTGTTATTGAATCATATACCATTCTTAGTATTCTCCCTTTCTCATTTTTATTTCACCAGGGGATTTTTTTTTTTTTCACCACCCTATTTCTCAGGAGAGAGAAAAAATGCTTTGTATCCTATTTTTAAAGCTATCCCCAGCAGCAATACCAATACCAGTGTTTTTACAGGCTGTCTTCACCCATCCACAAATTCTAATAATATCCCACAGAAACTAATTTAAATGTTATATTTAATTTAGGATCTTAAATGAACAGTATTGCTAAGAACAGAGAATTATTCTATTGCTGTGTATTTAATTACTTTCAGTTCACTTTTCTATGTAGGTTTTCCTTCACGCTAAATAGTATTTTCTGTTTTATTTAATAAACTATCCTAACAAATATAATATTTCCCATCAGTAGCTGAATTGATCAGGAACTGATCAGAGTTAGATAGCAACACAGTAATAACTTTCAGGGTTATAGATTTACTTCCAATGAAGCCAAAAGGAGCTTGCCATTAACATAATGACAACATATTGAATATATTTTGGTCTTTAACATAATTACTCAAAATTATTAACTGTAGTATGCTTAGAATTAATGTTAGTATGCTTAGAAATTACAGAAGACACTGCAAGGAATGATGAGACAAGGCAAATATGTAAGTGCCTCACTTTGGGTATTTTTTAAAGAACTGTCCATATACTTCGCATATCACAACCACACATCATTCCACCAGCATTGCAACATGAATACCCACTGCTTTCTTCTGATACTTTCAACAAAAACCAAATGAAAATCTGTATCAGTTACACCCCTTCATTTCAAGAAAGTATTTTATGTCATTATACTTTGAATTTCCAAAGACACAAGAACATTAAATGTCCAGAAACTTATCTCAAGGAAGGAAGTCCATACTTCCTGAATTATTTTCATATGATCCAGATGTGAAGGAAGAGTCAAGAAAAAATAAAAACTTGTACCCCATCATTAGCGGTATTTTTATACAGAAATATTTCTATTTCCACTTCCATGACAATTTTTGTACATGGCTCAAACCATTTTATTAACATATTCATTATAGAAAGTATCATCTCCATTCTACAAATCAGGTCCTGAAACAGATCTGCTTGTCTGAAACTGTTCACACATTTCAGACTACGGCTGCAAGAGATGATCCATTTAAAACCAAAACCAACAGCAAAACAGGTCGTCAACTTAAATTTATGTCATACAGATAGAAGGGTGCCAAAAGATTTCAAAGATGCTACAGAAGCAGGTGAATCCTTAGTAATTAAAACATACTTTTAAAAAAGCTGTGGTTTTACATCACAATTGATTCTCCTTCAAGAGTTTCCAACAGGGATTCCAATCCACTAAACAGATATGTTTAGTTCTTCTTTCTAAGGTTTCCTGAGTCTTGATTTAGTCCAGTGGAGGAGGTTTGGGCCAACACTTCATCCTGGACACATTTTCATTAGTACCCATTAATGCCAGCGTTACAGTGTTTGGGTCATACCCCACAGACAAGAAACCCAGCTGACTCTCTGTCACTGAGCCAACCTGAAGCTGTACTTCAAAACATAAAATTTTCACTACAAATTGTGCCTGTCTGATAAGCCAAACAATGGTTCCTGAAATAAATGAAGCAACAACACGTGTCAGGACAGCAGACACAGCAGCAGCTGTAACAATATGCTCCCAAAAAATGCTTGCACTTTATTTTTGTATAAAAAACCCAACATCCTTGATTCTTAGTCAGGCTCTTTTAATTTAAAGTAGTAGTAATGGAATTTTAATGAATAGGAATTTTTACATCAGGAATTAGAAAAAAATCATTTTTAATGATATTTTTATGACATATCCTTTTAAAAGTACATAATTCATTCACAATTATATCTTATGAAATAGTAATATATTTTAAATAATAAGTGCAAACAGACAGATGGCAAACAGCAAGAGCTCCTAAAAAACATAGACCACAGCTTAAAATGCTTGTGCAATCTTTGCTTCAACACACAATTTCATCAAGAACAGTTCACACAGGAGTAACTGGAAGCTGTGTATTCCTTAGCTCTTCTAAAATCCACTATGTCCAGGTGCCAGCTGGTGTCATTTATAGAGTCACCCAACATGTTACTGTGTTCAAACATCCTGGGTTTCCTGGCATAGGTCCTTCATGGGGAATCAAGCTGCTAAAAACAGCATGATAGTATTTTAAGTTAAAGCCCCCTCAGAAACCGTGGGAAAAGTAGGAGCAACATTTCTCTGATGTCAGTGATGTTGTTAATAACGAGACAATGTGGCAGCCACATAACTCTGAAGGTCATCCAGGTCTGTGTATGTAAAGCTGTGCCAACATTTGGTTATTCCAGGGAGTGAATTCAGTGGGGTTACACACAGCAGCAGAATTCTGTGTACATGCTACATGCAAGACACTATTAGAGACAGATATTCTACTTCTCCCTCCTCCTTCCCTCTCATTAAGGCAATAAATCCAACCTGAGTTCTAACTACCATCTCTAGCTCCTGAGCAATTAACTCGTGTCATCACTCTACAGTCACTCCTTCTAATTTATACTTAATGAGAAGAAAGTGTTAGAGCCCACATACACCTCTGAGTAAATACAATGACATGCAGCACACTCTTTATTGTGATACTTGTGTGACAGTAAATATACATTAACTGAAACAGGTTCACGTAACAGAAAGAAAATTGTTGCAATCGCATAAAGACAGGCAATGATTCCCTTCAAAGCAGCTTGGGAACTCCAGCCTCATATTAATATAATTTTCTGAATTATAGATAAAATATTTGGAATACTACAAATTAAAATAAATTGAATTGTGTTTCCACTCTGATGTCTCAGTTTAGATTTTTATCAGCTTTCTCTTTTAATCTATTTTTATGAGATTTTCTTTCCCACAATACAGCTAGGGCATGCATACACTTAAACTCTATTCCCACCTTGATATATTTGTTATTTTACTCATGCAGAAATGACAAGATTCATCCTACAGGTTATGAGTAAAAACATATACTTATATTGGTTTTAAATGGATCTCTTCTGACTCTCAAATGCTGATACTGTTGCCTTTACTAAAATTGGGGGTTTGGAAAGCTAACTGCAGGGTTTGGGGTTTGATTTTACCTTAATGGATTAAAGCCAGCTTAGGGCAACATGTGATCCAGTCAGTCTTCCTCCAAGGAATATTCTTGGTGCAAAAAGTGAAAATTAAACCTGAAGGCTTGAGTACAAGGTGCAAAATGCAAAACTTCCCTTGTGTTTTCTCATTATCTCCAACTTCCTTGTTAAAAATTTATCAAACCTACCAGTTATGAATATCAAGCACTATCAAAATGCATCAAGATTAAAACATCAAGGTTCACAGCTTTAAGAAAGTGTCAGCCTGAGAAACTGGATTTCTTCTTCCTGAGTAACATGTGAATTCTCCATTTTGCTACACTGAGAGGAATATAAAACAGATGTTCAAGGTCTCCAGCCCCATCCGGGAATGTGCATCACAAAACAGCCCACAGAGGCTTCTGTAACAAAAAATCTAGGCTTATTTTTATTTATTTCTTACCCTAATTGTGCAGGCTCTTAGCAGCCTATAGCTGTTACATTTTCTCTCAGTCTGAAGGCTTTTTCTCCTTCAGCCCCCAGTTGACAGATGTTTTTACCTCACATACACTACTGAGAGTCCCCCTGCAAGTGAAGGGATGCCCTTGGTGACACAGAGAGACAGTTCTGACTTAAAGGCTGTACACGAGGAAAATTTCTAATGTAATTATTTGAAAAATATGTTTTTATATGTATATAATGAGTCACAGATACACATATATATACATATTATATATATCTGTTATGTACCTATATATATACGCTTGTATACATATATATAATTTCTTGTTTTTAAAGCAACAATTCTCCAAGGATTTAGGCACCACTTCATACAGTATTATGACACATCTAATTTTAATCTCAGTCTCAACAGTGACATAAACTTAGTTTTTTTTGAAAGTACTTACATAATAAACAGTATATCCAGATTAAAGGCTGGAGTTGAATATATCAAATCTAGCTAGTGTTTGTTGGGATATACCACTGATAATTTCAAAGATGCTTCCCTAGATCCTGGAGCACAAGACACAAATCCCACTCTGGTAACAGTTTGTTCTGTGGAATTGCACAGAGCTCCACATCAAGTCATACTGAACAAACCCAATGTCTCTGAAATCACTGTCTGAAAATGAAATTAAACCTGCCTGAATCATTTAGGCCTTACCCTTTCAAGAGAGAAGTGCCTCAATACCATGAGATGTACACGCTGAAGCCCCAGCTTCCATCAGGAACTCATTTCTCCAGCAGACACACAGTTCAAACATGCAGCCATTAAAGGAATAGTGGTTGGAACATTACAAAGGACAAAAACAATACTGTAAATGACAAAATAATGTTTTCATGTTATTTCTCACTTCTGTAACAGCTCAGGAATAAAAAAAAAAATCATAATCCAGGTAAACTACAGTTTACTCTTGTACTGAAATTATACATTTTTCAGTTATACAAGGTTATAATTGCTTTAAAGTTTAGGGAACTGATGCAATTTTCTGGGGGAAGTAGCAGGTAAGAACTAATGCCATTCAGCAAAAAGGAGTCCTAAAAACAACCCCTTCCCCTCCCACCCCAAACTTATCTATATTTCAGTTTAATCACTTTTTTCAGTCTATTACAATAACATTTCTAAGGCACTTAGTATGATATGTAATGATGGCATCTCATGAAAACGCAAACTTCAAATTCCCATTATTATTTTAAAACTAAAATATAAGCATTTAAATTACCTTGTGACTCCCCCCTTTTTTCCCTAAACAACCATTTAAGAGATTTATTTATTCTGTTAAAATATTATTTTAACCTTTCCACTAGTCTGAAATCACCTATGGGATGTGCATTAATTGTGTGATACTAATAATAAGCAATGCAACAAACTACATTAAGAAAGAAAAAAAATATCAAACCTTTAGGACACCTCCTCAAACTAGATGAGTTTTGTGCTCAGCCTAAACTTCAATGACAACCCCTGTTTAGGTTCCTGGTATTTCTGTGAGGGGCTCAGATGACGACCTTTGATAAGGTTTATTTCCGGAGTGTGATAAACTGCATTGCTGAAAGCTCAAAGTATTAATGCAACTATTACAAGAACTCACTCCGATTATTTTTCTTCAGATGTTTCCAAACACACATGGAACTTTTCAGAGCCAGTTCATGCAATATTGCAAGGCAACAGTATTTCCATAATTCCATAATCATGTCTGATAACGACTTTGTTCATGTCTTTCATGATTCCCAAACCATTTTTGGTAATGTCAGAAGTATGAAATTAATACATGACACCAAAAATATATTTCATTCCACTACTTGCAATAGAGAATTCCTAAGTGTTTTCCTTTGCCAAATAAACTGAAGAGTGATTCACCCATCCAGCCAATGAACACTCTCCAACACTGAAATAATGACTGAAATTTAATGGAGGGATCTTAAACATCTCTAAAGGATGAGAAATGCACATACATATCACAGATCATTCAGGCTGTTGGAACACGACAGGGCTTCCCTACTGAGCTCAGTTGTTGACTACTTCAGGCCTGGTTTCCCCTCTGTTGAATATTAAAATAAGACATTAAATAAACTTTCCAACCAGCCTGCTTCTGCTCTAGGAGAGGTTCATATCATCAGTGAAGTTAATATAGTTAATAAAACCTTAAACTTTAAAGCACCCTTAGGAAGCCTTTCCCCAGGATGATGGGAGCCTCTGCCACTGAAGAGAGGCACTGTGGAACCTTCCCATTTTCCTAGGGTGTCCTCACAGGGGTTTTACTGATGAACTCTGTTGACACATATATTTCTATTTAAACACTGCATAAGCCATGTTCATTACTCAGATCTGTTCCAGTACATCCATCCAGAGCCAACACAAACTCAAACACCACATCCCTTGCAGCTGAAAAGTAGTTTGTCAGTGCTGGAAGGAATTACGTGAAGGCAGAAAAATGCCCAGACACAGAAGATCTATCCCGAACTAAGCAAAAAAGGTAAAATCATATGGATACAGCAACGCCTGCAGTAGCTGTGTAGTGCTCACAGACTTGAGAGAGTAGAAGGGAAGTGCTGTGCACTGAGAAATGCTCTCACATCATACAAACAGCTAACACAAGTGGTCAGAGGCCCCATTTCACCCATCATTCTTTCCTCTCGTCAATATATGAATTACGAATGTGAGCGATAACTGTGGCATTACCACAAGTTCAAGTCATTATCGCTCAAAGAAACTGTCCAAATCTTTGTAGAGTGTTACTGAAGGAAAAGCCAGTTTTGTTTTCCACTGTTATAATGCCAACACAATTTTTTCCAAGTGAAGCTTGAAAAGAAAGAAGAGATGATTGAGGAATTAACCATTTTACTTTCCTGCTAGTGCGTCTTTCAAACAAAACTAGAGACACTGTATTTCTTGGATTACTTAAATATGTTTATAATTTATACTAAACCAAAGAATATTCTTGGAATTTACCTTTAGCATTAGAAGCTGCTGTTGAAACTTTTAGATCCAGCAGTATAATACACATTTTGACTTTATAAGCAAGTTCCTCACCTATCTAGTTCTGCAGTTTATGTCCCACCTGTATCTGTTTTATGAATGCCAGTGAGCTTTAAATGTCTACTGCATTACCTTCAGCTCCCTTCCTCTCCTTCATTAAACACGTTCTTGGAACTTTTTAGGACCTATACTGCACTCACATAAAGAGAATTTATGAATAAACATGTTAGATGAGCTCCCCCTTACCCAGACCCACATCAAAATGCAGCAGCAGTTAATATCTTTAATTTCAAAGTTGGGTGAGAATTCCCCATGGAATATGCACTGTATAATGTTTGACACAAACCTAACATTCCTTTTTGATTTACGAATGTGTTCTCTGAAAAGTACAAATAAAAATACACAACCTTGCAATATAACTTTATGAAATGCTGGAATTAGCATCCATGTGCTCCTGAGCACTGTGAGCTGCATAAACTGCTTGGCTGTTTATAGTTTCCAGGCAATCACAACCATGTACATTTGTATTAAATTAATTTATCAACCATGCTGCTCTTCTGCCTTATTCAAAACCCGTTTCCATGTGACTAGAGGAGGCTCTCACTGAGTCTATTTTTTTCCATCTGCAAAATCCGTAACGTAAAGCTAAAGTCATTTTTAATTACAAAGTAATAACAAACTAATGGTATAATTTACGTTGTAATCTAATTTGTCATTTGAACACTGTAGAAAACAACAGTAGCTGCCAAGCAAGACATCCTAGAAAACTGTTGTAATACATATTTAGATAAGTGAAACCTCATCATACTATTGCCAATTAAGAATTTGTAAGGAATACAGAGCAAATGACAACAGCACAGCAAACACAATAGCACACAGCTCAGTGACAAGGAACTGCTGGCAACTTGAGTAAAAATATTTAAAAAGTCAAGCAACTCTCTTCTATTTTTCAAAATGTATCTCCCCCTCATATTTCAAACCACTTTCCGGCTCTGCATTCCAAAGGTCAGGGATACATGGAGTTAGGGGTAAAATTCATACCATCCCACCAAGCCTCAAAATGAGGTGTGATAAAGTCCAGTGAGACATCTTAAACTGAGGGAGGGTTCATTTTTTTTGCATATAGAACATTTTCTACAGCCTCAGTTTTTAGATCCAGCATTTAATTGTAAATTATGGACAATAAAAATTATCTAACTGCTGTTTTGCGTGGGTTAGAGGTATGTTTGGGCACAAAAACAGACTGAGGTGAGATGTATGTGGAGTTGTGAAGGCAAAAGCATGAAAAGCAGCACTTCTGAGTGAAAACAGAGTCTGAAAATACCTTTACATGAAATCACAAAGTTGCATTAAAAGTTAATTTTTGGCAATTATTAGAAACTTGTGCATCCTAGAGCAAAAAGCTGCAGCTGTTTGTCCCATGGAGAGTGTGGCTCATCAGTACCAAAAGCACCGGCCATAAAACAGGATTCTGTCCATCTCCTAAGCTCAGATCTGTTTAAATTTAAAGCTTATTTATGCTAAAAAACCACAAAACAAACAAACAGAAAAACTCCAAACACTCAAAGTATAAAACCAATTGTGATGAATATCACATTATACCATTTTAAACAGTTTCATACATTCTTACATTTATAAGTAAAGGGATTTGACAAGATTTAGGTTAACAAACAACAGGAAACTACCAAATATTTTACTTTCATTATCCCAAAACTATAACAAGTGAAAGACTTAGAAGAAAAATAGCTCAGGGGATTTTATTTATGTGAGTATTTGCACATGGAAATTAAGATACATGTTATATTCTCTTTATCTCCATTAATATACTGACATATACCTCCAAAAACCCCCAAGAACAAAGCATATTTTTTTAGGAGGTTTGATTACTTATTTCACTCTGCAATGATGCAGGAATAAATGGATCAATGACATTGCTGAGTATCACAAAGTACTGGGTGTACTTGCCTGATTCAGTGTTCAGTCAAGTAAGTAGAAATCAAAGAATGTTGTTAAGATGTTAATCAGACCTTTGCCCTTCACGTTCAATACCACAACTTTGTTCTCTAAATTCCTGGAAAATCTCAAGGTTTTGTTTGAGAGAACAAACTGAAACTTTCATGCCGATTACAGACTTCACTATATTTTTCAAATGTATTCAATTACATAGCCAAAATATATAGTGAGAAATGTCTGGCCTGTGGAACTGGAAAAGCTTCAGCAGAGTGTAAAATTCAGTCTCCTTCATCTTTAAATAGTTAGCAGGGGGCCCTTCAGAATACAAGAGTATTTCTAGGGCAAAGTGAAGTACGATGTTCAACAAGGTGAAGTGCCAGCTCCTGCACTTGGGCCACAACCGCCCCCTGCAGCTCCAGGATGGGGCAGAGCGGCTGGAAAGCTGGAAAAGGCCCTGGGAATGCTGGTGACAGTGGCTGAACATGAGCCCAAGCTGTGCCCAGGGGGGCAAGAAGGCCAATGGCACCTGGGCTAGAGCAGAAATAGTGTGGCCACAGGACCAGGGTAGTGACTGTCCCCTGTTCGGGGCATCTCAAGTCCCGTGTCCATTTCTGAGCCCCTCACAAGAAGGATATTGAGGAGCTGGAGCAGGTCCAGGGAAGGGAACGGAGCTGGGGAAAGGGCTGGGGCACCAGGAGCAGCTGAGGGAGCTGGTGGGGCTCAGCCCGGAGAAAAGGAGGCTCAGGGAGGACCTTCTGGCTCTGCAACTCCCTGACAGGAGCGGGGAGCCGGATGGGGGTCAGGTCTGCTCCCAGGGAACAAGGGACAGGAGGAGAGGAAACAGCCTCAAGTTGTGCCAGGGGAGGTTTAGTTTGGATATTACGAAAAAGTTCCTCACTGAAAGGGTTATCCATCATTGGAACAGGTTGCCCAGGGAAGTGGCTGAGTCACCATCCCTGGAGGGATTTAGAAGAGGTGTAGATATAGTACTTGGGGATGGTTTAGTGGTGGGCTTGGCAGTGCTGGGTTAATGGCTGTGCTTGATCTCAAAGATTTTTGCCAACCTGAACAATTCTATGATTCTATAAAAGGGTAAAAAATAAACATTACTGGAGTATTCAATGAGCTACAAGGAAAAAAGTGTGTTTTTGTTTATACTTCTCAATAAATACAGAAATATTTCTGTAACAAGCTCTGTTATTTCAACACATTCACTTGTGCCTTTTTGCTACTGCCTTTGTCATGAGAAGGAGGTATCAGAATTATCATTCTTGGTATTTCTGACCTTTTCAGTATTCAGTTATGTTTAGATTCACTGTCAGTTCCACCTCTTCTTCAGAGGTTACTAAGGCTGTAACCAAAGAAAAATGTGAATTGCCAGCAAGTCAAATTACAGAGCATTAATAAGGTCAAAGCAGTACAGTTTATTATCATCTTTCACAGAATACATGAAACATTAACACTGTGTTACTTCATTCTCATGACAATAATTGTTAAGAGACCTTCCTGCGCAACTTATTCTCATTACAACTTTAAAATTACATTGTGATTTGTAATCCTGTAGCCCTCTAAGAATTTGTCTCCCTCTAAATATCTTATTTCAAAATGCACTGAGCTGCACGTGACACGATGTAACATGCTTTATTTGTACTTCAGAACTTTACTGAAACTAATGTAAAGCAGACTAGAGCACATTAGCAGGAATATTATAAGTCAAGATGCCATTTTACATGCAAATGCAGGGAGATCTCACAGCACCTTCCAATAGCTAAAGGGGCTCCAAGAGACTTGGAGAGGGACTTCGGGCAAGGGTCTGGAGTGACAAGACAAGGAGGAATGGTTTCAAACTGACAGAGGGCAGGGTTAGATTGGATTTTAGGAACAAATCCTTCCCTGTGACAGTGGTGAGGCCCTGGCACAGATTGCCCAGAGAAGCTCTGGCTGCTCCAGCCCTGGAAGTGTCCAAGGCCAGGTTGGACGGGGCTTGGAGCAACCTGGGCTAGTGGAAGGTGTTCCTGCCCATGGCAGGGGGGTTGGAACTGGATGATCCTTCAGGTCCCTTCCATCTCAAACCTCTCTGTGCTTCTATGATTCTGTGAAAAGCTTTCAGCACTACTGCAACAGGAGACAAAGTTTTCTCTCCCAGTCCACACTGCAACATAAACTGCCCAGCCCAGATTGTACATTTCTCATAAGTTACTATATTCCTCCAAAAGCTAACTGGCTTCAGGATTACCTAGTCTGACCTCTGAGATAGCAAGGGATGGATATTCAGCTCAGTGCTAGCAAATACATCCTATTAACACCAACACAAGTTGCAGACCAAACTCTGTGTGCAATAGGGTGAACATTAACCTTAATTTGCTCAGCAAATATTCATAGAAGCTTCTAAATTATACATCATATATGGAATACTTTCCCCTGAACAATAAAAATATCCTTGCTTTTTACTCAGAGCATCAGTGTTTGAAAGCAAAAGTAATTATAATTAAAAGCCATTTATTTCCTATACACTGAAGTGAGTAGACAATGCTTAAATGCCAATATAGATGCGTTTTGTGACCCATTTATGAAACACAGAAAGTGCATTTTCCATTTTGAAGTAAAAAACCTCCTTTCTTTCGTTTGTTTTCTTGCTGTTCTTTTATTCATTTTTTCCAGATTTAGGAAGTTCTATTGCGAGTTCAGGTAAACTGTACAACTTCGAGGCTCCAGTTAAATGGCACTGAGTAACTCCATATTTAGAGGACCTTTCATGTGTCTCTTGGTCACAGTATCTACCTCCTGAGCAGTCATGATCTCCTTGAGCTTGGAATAACATTGCTTTAGGGAACACTACCCAGTTCTACCATGAATCCCCACCTCCTGAAATGAAAGCAGGAAAAAGCAGAAGAGTAAAATCAACAGGAAGAAAGGAGAACATTGATATTCTATTTTTGGTGCCTAAATTTTTCTCAGTGGACTACACAGACACTATATAGCTTGGGTTGGAACCCAGAAAGTAATAACCTCTCATCTGCATGACGGTAAAATCCCAATCACTGCACTTCAGTTGTTCTCACCCTCATTTTCAGTTGCTTGGAACAATCGCTTTGGATTAAGACCGTTATAGAATTACTGACACAGCCTATAGTTATTCTGCTTGGCATGCCCATAACTTTCAGTTCATACACAGACAATCCTTCCCAGCTTTTCCACCACTCTTGGACAATACCCAGTTATCAGCCTTGCACTTGTTATGTGACTACTGGAAGAGCAGACAAACAGCTACACACTCTGTAGACAGTGAAATACTCTTAGTGAGGCTTCCGAACAGGCTCCCAGCTTTTTGCTTTGCCTCCTACTCTGCCTCAGAACTACACTCCTCCCACCTCTAGTACTCCTTTGTGAGATGCGTCAGTAAAATGATCTTCCACTTTTGAAGCCAGATCACTAACGCAGTTTGAACTGGCTGAGTGAACCCAAACAAGCAACAGAAGGCCAGGGCTCAGTAAAGCCCTTCTGCTATTGAAACAGCCAATATTCGACGCAACCACAATCCAAGGCTCTGTGCTTTGAGCAATTGCACATAAATATGTTCTGAGAACTATCAGTATCACTGTGGCAATGAAAACCACTGAGGATTGACGTGTTTGGGGCTTTTGGGAAAGACTAGATGAACAAGTTCAAGACTGCCTCCTGCAACAATAAGCTGTAGTAGCTGTGTCCTCCTGAACACAGTCACTCAGCTGCCATTTCTAACCATCAGATGAAGGGGGCTGTCAAAACCAACCGATTTTATAAATGTACAGCAATAACAGTCAGGAGATACTTGCAAATCATAAAAACTACTCACAAAGCTTCACTACAGGACTAAATTTTGTAATTAAATTGGAACAATGTTTGTTACTTTGGGCGTGACACACCTGTCTCTGAACCCTGCAGCTGCCACAGGTCGTGTAAGTACTGTGAGCACATCCAGCTAAGACACATTACTTCCCTTTCTGAATATAACTGATGCACAAGGACAGATTCTGAGCTGAATGCTTGGAATTAGAAATTCTCTTTCATGACAACTGGTCAAAAGTTTAGCCAGGTCATTGCTTTATTATGGACATATAAAATAATTCTATTGGCACATTAGAATTAAACTACTCACCCGGGAATGCTCAAAATTAATTTTTTAGTGAAACTATGCGATCTTGTTATTTCTGTCCTTAGCTTTAAAGCATGTAATGCAGTAAGAGGATATGAATCAAAGATCTACCCAAAACGCTGTCCTAGTATTAATACAGTTTGCATTATATTGACTGATATAAAATTTTAAGAAATTATGTCAGACTCTGACTGTTTTCGTGTCAACTCCTCCATGCCAGCGTGTAACACCACTCTACACTCCATTTAATAGTAATTTGTTTAAAGTAGCTTCTATTGGCATAGCATATAAAAATGAATTTTCCTTTTCTTTTCAAACAAAGTAGTGTCATATTACCTGATAATTCACAGTTATTATACTATGATTTGCAAAGCCTTTTAATCATGCTTTCCCCAAAATTCCAAAAAAATCCTTTTACTTTTCTGAATTGTATTTTGGTTTTCATGATCTGAGTCAGTTGCTTTTCATAAAATCAAGTTAATTGGAGCCCTTCTCTAACAAACATGATAAATGGCTGGTTTCTTTTACAACAGCAACCCACATGGAACACGTAAAGCCCGTTCCTGGAGTGCCAGCACACGGAGCAAAAGCGAACAAAACCATCACCACATTGCATTTCTTGCAGCTCTGCCATAATGTGTTACATTGTAAAGAAAATCTCTCCGTTCCAAACTGCCCCTGAAATACAACAGAACAGACAATGCCTGGAAAACTCTGACCAAAGCTAGATGTGACCGGAGAGGTATTTCTGATTCCCAGGCTTAACCAACAGCTTGAGGCTGGTGGGAAATTGTCCCTTTGCTGCCTCCCTCAAAAAGTGCCCAGGCTGCACTTTCCAGCAACACCTTCTCAAAAATCCAATTTGACTTTTTGGAGGCCCAGAACATTCCCCACAAGAACTTAAAATAGGGCCAAGAGACAAAAAAGAAACATCTTTTGGTAAAATAAAACAAAACCACAACAGTTAATAGCGCAATTTCCTGTTTACAACCTTGTTCACAGTTGGTTTTTTTTTTCCAGAAGTCTTTTAGAATTTAAATGGGCTGCATTATGGCACAATGAAAAAACAGAACTACCACAAAGCTCTGCTGATTCAGAGAGAAATGAGACATCAAAATGGTAGCAGATTTTTACAGTTACACTGATAAATTACCTGAGCATTAAAAGTCTATTTTTCTGGGTTTATCCATTTCTATGATAAAATATTTACACCTACATTCAAAACAGTCTCACACCTGAAAAGCACAGTGCAAGATAAAATATTATATAATATATAAAAATTCTAATAGCAAACCAAACCCAAATTTATGCTTTTCCATCCAACTGTTCCCAAGAAGCACCTGAGGAGGGAGGAGCAATGTGAAAAATGGGAAATGTAAATCTGGGGGGTTATTGGTTTTCTTTAAATAATAGCCTAAAACAAAATGATCCCCTTGAAGAAGATTTCAAGTATTCAAAAAAAGACAAAGGTATTATATTTACAATCCTGAATATTTTCACTTATTTTCTTTTCGCCATAAACAAATTATATAGACTTTTTCCAGCTTGCTTTTATATTTTTCAAGGATTACAAAGACTTGCTAAATCCCTTTAAGAACTTTTGCCATTAATGTCAGATGATCCCTAAACCATGTGAGGAACAGTAGAAATAAAAAGAAATCCATTCAATGTTGAAATATGCATTCAGAGTACGAAATTATTTCTATTAGGATTAAAATAATAATATAAAATGATATTTAAAATTATCTATAAATGTAGATATATGCATTAAATATAAAACATATAATTTTATATAAATTATATATAAAATAGAAATGAAAGTAAAATATGAAATTATTGCTATTAATATAAAATATAAAAATTATATATAAAATAGAAATGAAAGTAAAATATGAAATTATTGCTATTAATATAAAATATAAAAATTATATAAAAAAAGAAATGAAAGTAAAAGATAAAATTATTACCATTACATAATATATTAGGATTAAAATAGTATTAAATTATATGTGAAATTATATATAAATTTAGATGTATGAATTATATATATTTATATACATTGAATAGAAATATAAAATTTATATAAATTTAATAGAAATTAAAATATAGAATTATTGCTATTACATCATATATTAGGATTAAAATAAAACAAAATCTGCTGGTCTTTTTTAAAAATAAAATCGATATTTATAGGTAAAATCCTCACCAAAAAAGTAAAATAATGGAAACCCCATTTCCTGTTCCTACATGAATATTCAGTACAAAGTACAGCTTATGCCATTCCCTGCTCCTGCAGTAATTAAGTATTCAGACCAGTAAACAGCTCGGCTGGAATGATTTTATGACAAATGACCAAAAACATATCAACCATAAAAGCCCAGCCCTCGCGAAGTCCCCGAAGCCCAGGAAGCTCAATCACTGTGAAGCGGAGGCTCGCTGGCTGCACACAGCTCCTGACAGGCGCTCTGCTTCCAGAGCATTCCCCACCCCCGGCAAACAAAGGGAGGGCTTAGAGAAAAGCATGGGAAAAAAATGCCAATATGGAAACCAAGTCTGCCAGTCCAATGGCTTGGTGGATTGATCGGGAGCAGGGAAAAAAAAAGGTGAAATAAATGAATAAACACTAAAATCAATGAATACAGACACCATCCTGTATATAGGGCGTACATGTGCTAACGGAAAATACCTTTGTTTTCTGAAGTTTCCATATTCCAAGAGGTACTGGAACGTATATTCAAAGCAGAGGGAGGGGAGTATCTCAGATTTAGTATAAGAATATCACTTTAAAGGTAAGTGTTTTGAATCCCTTTGATTCTCGTTTCACCTGATTAAAAGCAGCTTTGTTGTACCAAATGCACTGCAGGATGTCAATCCTAATCAATACAGAACTGCATACACACCCCCAGTGCATAGGTACCACATCACACGTAAACGGGTCCAAAACAAGACAATGTTGAATTGAGAAATGCATTCTCAAAATGGATGAATTCTGAAGAAAATTCAAAAAGGGCAAGAGATGGACGGGAGAGAAAGCAAAGAGCTGATTTCTCTATATATGAAATATTAAGTATTAAAGGCGGCATGTTTTAACAATTACAAACCCCAACAGCCTTTTGTGAACTCCTGTTTTTGACCAACCCTCAGGTATATTTTCTGTGGGCTTTTCACATGGAACTGGCATATTAATTAGAATGAGATCATCCAGCTTCATCCAATATTGCCAACGCTATCTGAGGGCTGGACAGCATCCAAATTTCATTTCAATATATCACTTTGGTATTATAAATGATAAATCAATATTTCTAATAGTTTTCCATTCTAATGTATTACAGTGGAAATAAGCCAGCATAGCCTGCAAGAAATATGCAGATTAAAAAAGGTCATACTTCGAGCATAATGAAATGCAATTATTATTTCTTGTTAAATGAAACTTGGAGGCAATTGGTCACTGAAATCAAGGGAAATTCGAGAGGAATTTGAAAAATTAACATAATTTTGAAGTCAAGTGAAAAAGTAACAGGTCAGCAAGTTGACTCAGTTGAAAAAAAAATGTTCATTAGCTTTGAGCAAGGTAGAGGAAGTGAAATGAACGCCCAAGAATTCAAAAGGCATAACTAAATTGTGTGTGCTTAAGTTCAGCACGTAATGACCATAAATCAAGAGAACATCATATATGAACTTACGTAACATGGTAATAAACACATCCATTATTTAACTCTAGGGAATAATTTATATATATTCCCCACCTTGTCTACGAGTATTTAACTCAAAGTTCTTGTATGCTGCCTTTGTTTTCATTGTATTTTTTTTTTGTCTTCAAGAATGTAACAATAAAATGTACCTGACTGACAAGACATACAGTAGGAAGAAAATATTCTGCCTTATTTAAGTGGTCAAATTAAGGTAGTTAAGCAGAGTGCTGTACCATGCATTTGAGTGTATTTCAGATATTTTTTTCAGTAAAAGACTATAAGACAAAAATTCAAACAATTGCAAAATATTTAGTAGAATAAAAAATAATACCACTCCGTTTCCAACTGCATTATCTCCCATTCTAAAGACATAACAACATAACACCAGCTTCTAAACACTCTTCCAGGGATGGTGCTACTCAATATTTATCAAAAGTATATACAATTCAAACCAGGAGTTCTAATGATTCATTTGTCTAATTTTTAAACTGGAAAGAAATCTATTCGAATCTTATTTAACATAATGCAAAAATAGCCAATTCCATTAAAATCAGTGCTAGAAATCTTGTGTAAGATGGGACTGAAGTCCTATCGAATTCCAGAATCTACCTAACATATTCGCTTAATAAGTAAGCAAAATCAAATGTATATCTCATGAGTCTGCTTAATAAACAAGGGAAGTCCTATACGGAAGTTCAGCCATCAGATCCCATAACGTGAATAGTGGGATATGAAGTTCAAAACTTAAATTTTTTTGGAACATAAGTGGGTAACTTGCTTACAGTGAAAGACCAAAGCATGGCCACAAATCAGTTCTTTACAGACCACATGTGACATATACGGAAATTCTCCCAGTTTCAAAGAGACATTTAGTTTCCGTAAGTAACAAGAAATTTGGATTTCTTTCTTTTTTTTTTTTTAATGATAAACTCCGTTTGCTGTTGTTCTGAAGAAATTATAGATAGCATCAAGCCAAAATTAACTCAAAACTACCAGTGTCATATTGACTGTAAATTGCCCACGAAGAATAATCTTCCTGATATTCACAGAGTGGAGACAGGCCTGATCAACAATGATCTTAAAATGTTCCCTGATCATGTTCTTTGGGTATGAAAAGATGGTTTTTTGCCTTTTTTTTATCTCTGTGGGAGCGCTTTTTTTTCCCCCAAGAGCATTGTAACTCCTGTGAAGAATAAAAATAATACAGCTGCCTTATGGCTTTCCTTAGAGAACATAAACCCTTAATTTTATTATAGCCCATTGTTATGAAAATTGGAACTTATTTAAAGCAGTGTGTATTTGAGTGTAACTCCCCAATTACGAAACACTGCTGCAGAGGTGGAGGCAGATCCAAGAGATCTGCTGGTTACAAAGACAGCACCTGAGACAGTGTACGGAGGGAGAAAAGAGAGGCAGAGAGACAAAGAGAGGAGCTGCAACACGCCCAGTCCCCGATGGCAGCCCTGAGTCCCTTCACGGGGTGTTTGATACAGAAGGAACTGATGTGCAAACTGCAAAATATCATTTGTTTTCTTGCTAGGACAACCTGATGGAATTTTCTTCTTCGTTTAAAGTATCCTCACTGCAGAGCAGGCCCGTTGTACAGAGATCTGCATGAACAAGGCCAAACCATCCCTTTTTTGCTCTCGGGAACATTTGGTTTTCTCTTGTTCCACACGTGAATTGCATTCATTCAGCACAGCTCCAAGTACAGGGATCAAAAATATTGCCCTTCTTAAAAACACACCAACCTAACAATTGGCAAGACTCTAAAGTCTTAGTTCCTTGTCCATTAATGAACTGGGCACTTAGAGCTAATCAGTGGTTTTGCTCTGTCCTTCCATCACGCTGGGGATGGGAATGTTTGAGAAAGCACTGCAGAGAGATGGACAAAGACTGACTGCTTTTGCCTGGAAAATTAAGTACTTCAAGTCTTTTACATTACCAACTCCTTGTCTCACCCACATTCATCCTTAACTTCCAAATAAGTAAGTTAAGAGATCACATGTATCCATTCTCCTGATAAGACCTAGATACTTTTATTTATAGATACTGTTTATTTATACATTTGCATTCCAACTTCCTTCACACTTAGTCATAACACCTGCTAAGTATGAGACATCATATGAGAATGTTTTTGTGATCGTTAACAAGTCCATAAAGTAAGTTCTGGTAAAATGCCTTGTATCTCACAGTAAAGGTCTGTGTGACTACACAGGGATTTGGTTACTCCAAAGGAATGAAAACAATCTTCCTAAGCCTCCTCTTTTCTGAAGACTATTCATTTTAAAAATACTAAAGTGAAACACAATTTCAAGTTCCAAAAATGTGAAGCATGGGCATAATTGTTTCTGAGGAAATGCTGGTAAGCGCATCTGAAGATCCACCTGGTGAATCTCTCGAAAATCCATGCCTGGCATTCCAATCTTTCCTGCCCACTGGTTTGAATGGTGTATGAATTAGATTAACTGTCCTGATTATTCAAAGAAATTTAGCTTAACGACCTGCAATTACTTTAATGGCTTTGAAATTCAGAAGGTAAGAAGGCACTATGTTTCTTTAAATGAACATTAAATATAAAATGTCTCTGACTGACTGTCATGAAAACCCAATTTTATTGCCATTTAAATTATTCAGAATCAATATCAGACATTAGCTATAGTTAGGAAGCTTATGAAGACAGAAGGATCTAAAAGCAACCTTTTTTAATACAGAATAATGACATATTGTTTTGAAAGTAACAGGCTATTTGCTATGTATCACTGTTTCAGAAAGCAGTATCTTCATCTCTTATAACACTAAGCCATAAAAAGAAAAATGGACTGAAGTTCATCTTTGATGAGTTTGTGCTTAAGCTCATTTCCCCACTTTGATTATTGAATTTTCCAGGTTCTGATGAATGTCATTTTTATTCCAGTACCATCGTGAGCCTCCAGTAAAACAGATAGTAAAACAGTACCAGCAATTCCGCACACAAAGTGTACTAGGAAATCTTTCAGGTCAAGTAAGAAATCTTGAAAAGCTTAAATTAATAAAAAATGCATAATATTGGTATGCAACAATTCTCAATAGTGATTTAAAAATAGCTTCAGTGGTGGTGCTGCTTAAGGAGACATCATTTCTCAAGAGTAAAGAAAATGTATCAGGAATGATAAAGCTGAAAAATTCATGACATGGATAACCCAACTTCATTCATTTTTCTTCCCAGTTCGGAATAGTCAAAACACAAGGTGGCACAGACAGACCATTGGATCCCTCACAACAAACTCCAGGTAGCAACAAGCACAGGGAAACACAGAAAACTAAAATACAAGCACAGAGTAATCAAGAGCTCCTCACTAAACATGCAAATGAGATTGCTCAAATGAGATTGTTCAAATGTATGTTCAAAGCTACTCAATTGAAGCACCTCCCAGCACAACTTGAGCTAAATAACTACATTGTGGGATACCTATAAATAGTTACCTAAACCCCATCTCTTAGACTCCAGAGCTTTTCCTTCTCTTTTGAGGAAACACTGGGAAGAGATATTGTATTTTTTAGCTATTATATACAAAACAAATATTCTAAATAATTATCATCATCATCATCATCATGGCTAGGCTTCGCGAACGAAGATTTGGGAAGGACTCTACCCACGCTTGCTACAAGCGCGCTGATGGCTAAAAAGGCCAATGCGAGATAGACACGTCCGGTTGCAAAAGGCACAGCAGAATGGCTCCCCAGGTGGTACCGACAGGACACGGTTCTTTCTGTGTTGTCTTTTCTCCTCCAGAGTGATCCTGAGTGTATTCTCAAAAGAAGCAGCAGCATTGTGAATAGTGTGTCTCCAGGCCTCCCGATTGGAGGCCAGAGCAGACCAGTGATGGTGATCGATATGGCCAAGGCTGAGATGTTGTTTCAGGGAGTCCTTAAATCTCCTCTTCGGGGCTCCTCTCTTGCGGCAGCCAGTGGCAAGTTCACCACAGAGCACAATCTCAGGGAGGCGGTAGTCCTTCATCCTGGAGACGTGCCCTGCCCAATGCAGCTGCGCTCGCAGCAACATGGCCTCAATACTCGTAACTGCTGCCTGTTCAAGAACAGACGTATTTCTGTGTGGGCATCTAAATAATTATATTACATTGTATAACATGTTATTTTTTCCTAAGTTAAAGGCAGATAAAGTCATGAAGTGCTTGGGTTCTTAACCTCTGAAAAAAAAGGGGAGGAGGATGAATGTCACTGAAGTCTCACATTGTGAAAAGGCAAAAGACCACTGCAGGACAATCCTATTTTTTCATTAAACTCTGGTCTTGCATTTCATCTATAAATCCTATTACATAGGACCCATCACATATTGGGCCAAGCTGCTAAAAATCTGTTGGGAGACATTAAAATATCTACAAGCAATGTATTTTTAATAGCTGTGAACCAAAAGCAATTCCCATCGACTCCCACCAGCAGTCATGGTTGACTCACACCTTGGAAATCAAATCACTTACATTTACATATGCAACTTTAGGCACCTGATTTTGATAACTTTAGTCTGAGAGTTTTAGCTCTACACAGAGCTATTGTATTCAACACTGTTGGCACTTACTCAAAATCTATACTGCATTTATTAATTCAAGTCACTCACAAAGTTTCTCCCACCTTCTTCCAGCCCACTCCTATTCTAAATTTCCAGGCTAGAATTAATTTCAGACACATTTCCATATGAAATATTTTTTTTTTCCCATCAGCACCCTCTAACTCCACAAATAGCATTAAGAAGATAAAGTTGTGATATTTTTTCACAAAGTAATCATTACAGTGTGTAATAACTATAGTAGTAGTAAAACCAATAAATAAGAGCATTGAAATGCAAACAGCACTTTACAAGTAATTTTGCAACAACAATTTGCCCTTCAGAAGAAATAAACTGTGGCTGTTTGTGGTGCACCACGGGTCATGAACCATCAGCTGCACACATTTGAAACAGAGAAATTACAAGGCTTTAGAGAAAAATAGAGTTGTTCTGGGAAACATTTCAACAGATTCATCCACCAAATAAGCAGCAAGTATTTCTGTGGGACACTTTCTGTGCCAACACAGGACTGTTCCGTGTTCCCAGGGTGTGTGAAACACCTTCCAAATAACAGCACAAATCACACACTACGAGAGCTCTGAATGCAACATTTCAACTGCTCAGCTGCAGCAGAGCACCTGGGCTTTACAAAGCTCCTGATTTATAAATGGGGGCGCCCTAAAATAATAATTAAAAGGAATTAATAACAACACTACCACAACACCTTAGGATGACTTCTAAAAATATCCCATTTGAGGTAAAAAGTACTATTTCTACTATGCATCCCTCTGGGATGAACTTTTGGACTAACTATGATTATTACCATTCTTATATTTTGTGAGATTTTTTTAATAGACATTTCTAGAGAATTACAGGAATTATAAACAGTGAAAACTTTCAAACAGGTTATTTGGAATCACAAAGCCACTTTAATTGTACTTGAAATTTCATGCTAATAACTTTGCCCAACAGCAAAAACAAAACTCCAAAAATCAACTGACTGCAACAGCTCACTGTCCTCCTACAACCAATGTCACATGAAACCAGATCTGTATTTCTATTTTCTCCTTCTTACAGCCAATAATTATTTCCATTTTGCCTCCAAGGGAAGCACAAAAAATAACTTGGAATCATAAAAACTTGTCAAAAAAAATGATGTGCATTCACACAAACTACATTTTTTTGCATACTATTAATTACTATTTCAGTGTAATACACTGAGAAATTCAAACATGCAGTTTGGGAGTCTGTATTTAAAATCAGCTTGATCCCTCTGTATACATATGTACATGAATATTAGAGTTAGAAAACAGAAGAAAACAAGATGAATTTAGCACAGAGGGAGAGTCTGCTCCATTTCATCAGTGCTCTTTGAAAATAGAGTATTTTCAACAGAACTGACTAAAGAATGGAATAAATTACATATGAAGTTTTAATATTTAAAATGTCTATCCTATTAGAGATTATTTTGAATATATTGAAGATCAAAGCTACAAATAACTGATTTTGAAAGTTCTGGTAATTTTCTATTCTAAAAAAAGACTGTCAGCAAAGTTAAAACAATGACAGTGCTAAGAAATCGTGGAGTAAAGATGCTGGTTTCTAATTAAAAAAAAAGAAAAAAAAAAGCTATTTTTAAGAGAAGAGCCTTTCATGGCGAGAGAATGTTGGGCTTGCTTCCAAAAACAATAAAAAGAAATTTACTGCCCCCTCCTGGGCTGGTAAAACAAGTTACGTTTTCTCTCACGTCACAAAACCGCAACTTTTATCCGTTAACACAGACTCCATCCATACAGAAAGTTGGTGGAACAGGTGCTGACTATGGATGACTCCTGGAAGTTAAAAGAACGAAATTCAACACAGGAATCTAAAAACTTTGAGATTGTTTCCTCAGAATTGTCCTTAACTGTATCTGTTTTATGGTAAAATGGTATAAACACAAGAAAAATGCAACGTGATGGTGTCAGGAAAAAAGCTTAAGCTGTCCTAAAAAGCATAAGAACATATTTATTTATGTAAGTTAAGCTGGTGTTGATTTTGTTTTGTTGATTTTTGTGTTTGGATTTTCTTTTTTCATTTGTTTGTTTTTATTGTTTGGAGGGTTTTGTGCCTTTGTTTCCCCCCCTCAGTTTGGGTTGTGTTTTTGTATTTTGCACTGTGGGGTGGGGAGGGCGGTGGCGGTGGTGTGGGGGTTGTGTGTGTCCGACTATGATGCCTTATTATTCAACATTTTAAGAAAACACTGTTTTTCTTAAACACAAAAATGCCAACTGATCCTGCCAACAGAACCTATGCATCACTTCACTTTAAAAACTATTTGAAAAAAAATAGCCCATACTAAACTTGTAATAAAAGAACATAAATTGGAAGGAAATGGGTTACATGAGCTTTGAAAAGTGTTCATAAAAAGGTTTTATACTTCAAAAGAAAGCACTGCGACTGTATTTACAACCTACTTTTAGACAACAGTTGCATAAAAATCAATATTTGTTGGCACAAACTCGAGAAACGATTGAGAAGTGTCTGTGAAATGACAATAACAAAAGAGAAGCAGTTCAGAAGGACAACATACAAAAAACGCCAAAATGAATGAGGTGAAGGGCCTAGAAAGCCAAACACAGCAAGGAACCTTTTCAAAACATGAGATCATGGAAACACAGAATATGCTGAGTTGGAAAGGACCCACAAGGATCATCGAGCCCAATTCCTGGCCAAGGCCATTCCCAAGAGTCACCCCCTGTGCCCCAGAGGATCATCCAAACCCTCCTGGAGCTCTGGCAGCCTTGGGGCTGTGCCCACTGCCCTGGGGAGCCTGGTCAGTGCCCAACCACCCTCCGGGGGAAGAACCTTGTCCCGAGATCCAACCTGACCCTGCCCTGACACAGCTCCAGGCCATTCCCTGGGTCCTGTCCCTGGTCCCCCCAGAGCAGAGCTCAGTCCTGCCCCTCCTCTGCCCCTCCCCAGGAAGTTGTGACTGCAGAGAGGTCTCCCCTCAGTCTCCTCTTCTGCAGCTGAACACACCAGGTGCCCTCAGTGTCCTCACACGGCTTCAAATCAAGGCCCTTCCCCATCCTTGCTGCCCTCCTTTGGATGGCTGTCTAATGGCTTCACATCTTCTACCGTGATGCCCCAAAGAGCCCCAATGTTGCAGGTGAGGCCGCCCCAGGGCATGCCCTCCCTAGCCCGGCCAGCGATGCTGTCCCTGATGCCCCCCAGGACATGGTTGGCTGTCCTGGCTGCCAGGGCACTGCTGACTCAGATTCAACTTGCCACTGAGCAGGACTCCCCGTCCCAGGGCAGGATTAGCTCACACAACTGGAACGAGCGGCACAGCTTTGCACAACCAAGTTGGTACCTGACCTTGTCAGCGCTATGGGTGCGTTTCTGCCAGGGTGAAATAAGCCTCAATACTTATAAAAGTATTTGGCACAAACACCTTTTCTGTCAACAGCAAATCTGCCTATTTTTCTGCAGTCTGCCTGGTATTTATTGCCACAGATTTATAGGCAACGCAAAGAAATCCTGGTTTCGTCTTGATCCTTTATGCCCTTCTTGGAGTATCAGACAGTAACACAGTTGATGATCTTATCCAAAATTCTATTGAATTTTGTTTATCTTGTGCTTTAGGACTATTGTAGAAGCAGCGTGGTTTTGCCCTTTGGGATGAAAATTACCCTTATGCTGGCACATGAAGCCGTGAAGCCCTTGCCCTGCACCCTCCATCTGTGCTTTTCCAACCCCCCTCTGAAACGACAGATGATTTTTAAGCCACAAGAATGTGCAGCATCAGATCACTGAGCAACCACTTACGTCTCCCACTTGCCAGGCAAACAACAGATTCCTGTCCACTCTGGGCTAATGAAGTAACCTCTCCCATTAGAAATGAAGTACAAAGATCATCATCTCTTTCTGAGAGAAAAAACTAGGCTGTTCATTCCAGTCTGGAAATAAGTGTGTGTGCTCGGGCCTCACACAGATGTTGGGATGCTTTGAGATTCCTTGCTGATGAATATGGGAAACCAAAACACCCATCTGGACACACAAAAACTGTACAAATGAAACCCTGGCCAAATCATTCACTCTCTGTTGATGACTATGGCTTTTAATTTAGTTTGCTCATAAAACTCATTTAATTGTAGGCTATCCAAACATAGTTCTAAAATAATAAAAATTTTATTAATCTGAGAAAGAGACATAAAAATGTTTATAAGCCTCTAAAGTTATCACCATAGTAACTCCTTCGGGTTCCAAAAGGCAGAGCACTTTACAATTATCTGCTTTGATATGATACTCACTGTATTATTAAGTTTAATTAACTGTTAATATGAAATTAGGTGGTCTTCTAAGTACCTCATAGAACAATCTTTACTGATAATAAATTGGGAGGTGTAGATAGTCTTCAAAAAAAAATTCTACTAATTTCTCAGACTATCATCCACACAATATATGTTATGATTTCAGAGATGCTATGCAGATCCATTTCAGCTCTAGAAAGAATATTTAGTCAGAATATTGAAAATAAAACAAGCTTGAAAACAATACAATCTTAAAAAGGGGACTTAAAAAGCAATCTGACTACTATCAGAATCTTACATCAAATTAAAAAAAAATCATAATTGTTGTAGGTTTCAAAATAAAGAGCTGGGAGAATTTGTCATACAAATAGCCCTGGTAATTCTTCCTCAGCCCATGCAAAAAAGTCTTCTACAGTCACACTTTGCCTTTAACAAAATGCATAATCTTCCCCTTCTCTAAATGCTTCTGGAAAGACTTTATATGTATGAAGTATCTACCATCAGGTTTCATGGGGGCTTAGAGAGAGGAAGGTATTCAGGGAACAAACACATGCACAGAGAGGCACTTTAAATCTCCTTTGATTCTGCCCTCATCTAGATGCCTGCTTACATTGTGGGTTTGTTCTGCTTGTTGAAATCGTCCATAAAAAGTAAATCTGACAATTTTGGAAGCTAATTCCCCTTCATTTGAAATAAATCTTACATTACAGATAGCATTAAATGGATTTGTCTATGCAGTGGCATGCTTTAGCTGTGTAACTGCTGCACATTGCTAACTGCTGCTAGAAACTCCTAACAACATTAATGCAATTTTTCTGCATAATGAAGAGTGGAAATGTGATCTGCTATTTCAAATCGAGTTTGGGATGACGGACACTGATTTGCCCTCATCATGATGATACAGTGAAATGATGTTCTAGAGTTAAAGTGATGAGTTTTCTCCTAAATGTGCATTTCTGTATTTGAATTTTTTTTTTTTAATTTAGCCTTGTGCCTGTCTTTTCTAAGCATGTTTTGGGAACATTTTCACTTTATTTTTCCACTTCTGCTGGTTTTATTGCTTCTCTTTGTTTTACCTTCAAGTGTTGACTATATTCTTACCTTCTGTATTATATGGTGTGATATTATTTATTCAATACTATACAGTTAGTTCGCATTGTCAGACACGATGGAGGTACATGAATGGAGTAAGAACTGAAATTTGGAGGTATTTGTATAGGTAATGATGACATCAAGCTGGTGCATTGTTTCTTCTGTGACTGCAAATAGACACATTTCTGATCAAGGTTCAAGACAACCCAGAGATGAGCTACAGGATCTGCCAGAGGTTTACAGTGAGGTTTTTTATAGTCACCTCATCTTTCTCTTTCTTACGCTGTCTGTCTTAAAATGCCTTGCCTTGGAGGCTTGGAGAGAGAGGCCTGATCCTGACCACTACATTCCAGTATCCACCAGTTACAACCAGCTCTATCCCATGCTGGTAAGGTGCCAGAGGAAGGTCAATGCCCAAGCAAAGCCCTTGTCCACCAAGTCAACTTTCCACGCCTGTGGCACCCAAGTAAGGCTGCTAAAGTTCTCTTGGCTGTTTAATTTACGTTCGTGTGTACAGGAGGTTGGGTTTTGTGCTTCAAACCAGTTGCAAGGTATTATCTTTTAGCACACAACACACTCACCAACAGCTAACAGGGTATGTCTGAAAATGTGAAGCAGGAATTGAGCTTTTTCCCTTCCAGATCCAGAGGGATGAGACAAGTTGTGGAAGAGAAGGTCTGTTAAACAGTATTGGTCAACAAAAACTTGACAATTTAAAATAAAATAAAATAAATGTTATAATACTTCCACTAAATTGCTGAAGAACTTTAGAAAAAAACCCCACATATTACATTGAACTTGATAAGCCAGAAAAGAAAGAAAGGTAACTCTTAAAGGAAACTCCTGAAGAAGGACCTTGTAATGACAAGTAAAATGGGGTTTTATATCCATGTTTCAACTAGTGAAGAGGATTCTGTTCAGACTCTAACCCTCTCCCTAGGCAACTAAAAGCTATGCTGTTGTTTATGATGATTAATTTCACAGACTGTTATGTTTCAAGGTAATAAATTATTTACAATGAACTTCAGAGAAGCTAAATGAGTTCAGACTTGGGAAGACATTTTGAAGGTGTGAAAAGGTTTGGAATGAAGGGAACTAAAATAAAATGGATAGACAAAGAATTCTGTCGGCTTCAGAGGGTGAAAATTGTAAAAGGAAACGTAACAATTGACTATAAAATATTCATGAGTGAAGTCAAATTTTGAGAATATATTTTTGATTCACAGTTTTCATGACTGAAGCAAAGGAGACTCTTAAAGTTGTAAAGGTAGGGAAGTGTATCTGGTGATGTTACTGTGTTGTACTACTCCAAAAATACAAGAAAAAAGAAAACAAGGTATTAAAACTTCCAGTAAGGATCCTGTGCATTCCACAGAATGCTCAAACTACATCCAAGATTTCTGGATTACATTCCACCCCAGCTATGCAGATGCAATAGACTGTATGCATCATATGCCAAGCCACTATTAGAAATGCAAACAAACAATTAGGAAAGCTCCTATTCAATAGCATTGGGTAGAACATCCAAAACCAAATGCAGCTTAATGGATAAATAAATCTTCCCGTTTTCTACACACTAAGACACTTCTGTCAGCAACAGGAGTAAAACCCTGTGCCATGGGGAGCCAGGAAGCTTTTACCCAGAGCAGATTCTTTTTCACTCAGTGCTGTTACAGACTGAAAATGCTGGAGAACCCATGTGCTGATTCACTCTATCAACAACTTTTTTAACAGATAAGAAAGAAACTTGACAAATGTTTAAGTAATTAAAATAATGTCCAATTAGTGTATCTTTCTCTCATCTCCCTTTTTTTTTTCAAATAGATTCTTTGATGCCTTTTCCCTTCAGGTTAAAGAACTTCCCCTTAGTACCACGCAAAGCATATCCAGTAAAAAGAAAATAAAGTATAAACAGAATATGGAATGCGTTGCCGGGGGAAAGTTAACCTATTTTACTCTCTGGATGGATCATGACACCTTCAGTTAATTTTAAAAAAATCTTACCTATTTGTACTAAGGGATTAAAGCATTATGAATCTCCTCCAGTTCCTAACTCCAAGATAAAATACAGGCGAGTTGTAACCAGTAAATCTATTTTTTGAAGCAAGAGAACCTACGCTGCACTATTTAAAATGTGTTTACACCCACATAAAGAGCTTGAGATTTAAAATATTACAGAGGCTGAAATTGCGTGTCCTGGTTTGTTTACTTTAAGTCTAACAACAAAGACACACGTTAAGTGTGATTTAAAAGCTTGCAACAAGAGAGGAGGAACGAGGAGACACAAATACTGAGTAATGCCACTGGTACCCGAGGCAATTCACCCAGGCTCAGATTTCCCACCTACATGGAGGGAGCAGCTAACACCACACACCTGCCTACCACGGGCGTTTCAAAGTTCCCCTTTTCAACGCTTGGAGAGTTGCCTCAAATTTCCGTCTTCCTCAGATACTAAACATAACTACACACATACTTTGAAGGCAACGAATTTTGGGAGAATCGGTGGATTCTTCAAAATCAGAGGATTTGCGCAATTTTTTTAAAACGGGTCCTAAAATGTCAGTTCGTCGGACCAATTTCCTGGCTTTCAGTAAAGCACCTTTAGGATACACTTTGGGTTAGATTTCTGTCACACAAGCTATACTATTTTAATCATCTGTGCTTTAGCTGCATGGTGATGAGGGAATTATTGTGCACCTGGGGACACAGTGTAATTAGGAAAGCCGCACAGTAGGGGAATAAAAATGATTTTAAAATCTTCAGAAATTAAGCAGCCACTATTCCACTGCTGTTTGTTTTAAGTTGCTATAGGAGCATCCAAGCGAAAAGCCTGAACAACGAATCAAAAGAATGTGTGGGATTATAAATAATTAAAATTTCGGCCCTATCATTTCTCAAGGCTCATAAGAAGCAAGGACGTGCAACCAACTGGGTCAGACAAATGAATCCATTCACACAGCTGGTAAAAGAGTCTGCCTGAGCATAGCTAATATGCTGGGGTAGGAATATTTGAGCAGGTGTAATTATACTAATGATTTATTGAATGTTTGATTAATTGGAAATTAAGTGAATGCACAGTGGCAGAATTGTCATAGCAAATCGTTCAGCTGTTTGGTTAAAAGGTGCTCAATCTCCCTTCAGTAAAGCAATTAAGAACATCCTAAATCATGGAAATGAATTATCGGTGCAGAATTATCTGATCTAATGATAATCTTGCACACAAACTAAAACTTATGAACAAACTACCCTAACAAGAAGTGAATTCATGAACTTAAAACACAAATACCTTACACTGCTCATTAAAAGAACAGATTTAGTGGCCCTCATGACTTCCTAAGATATAATGTGGGAGAAGATGCTTAGAATTACCTGAATAAAGTCCAAGTAGTCAGTCCCAAAGGTCTAGAAGGCAGCCTAGAAACCTCTGGAAGAGGCTCACATTGCAAATAATTAATCAATTAACTGTTTACAAAGCTATATGCCAGGTAAATCTTTGTTTTTATGTTTTCAATTACTTGTTTTAGAGTAACTTAACAAAGAAGCCCTACCACTGCCTTATTCAAATTTTTCAAGCAATCACTAAAGAATCTGCCAAAACATTTCTTTTTGATTCTGGGTTCACTGATTCTAAGTCAACTCCAATTCAAATTTACTTGAGTGCAGGCTCAGTTTGGAATACTGAAACCTAGTTGTTCCCTGACATATCTGGACCAGTCATTACCATTTTTTGATAGTGTAGTTAATAGAAAAAAGCCAAGTCCCTTCATAACTGGGATATTATCAAAAGATTAAAATTATATAATGCAAATCCAGAATCAGAACATGCAAATGAGTAGTCAGCCTGCAGCAGGTAATTATCAGATAATAGGTTTACTATTCTTATCATTTCAAGGATTTGGTAAGGCAGTTCAGAAAATTTTAGAAG
The DNA here is from genome assembly GCA_013396775.1 of Cephalopterus ornatus. NCBI lineage: Eukaryota > Metazoa > Chordata > Aves > Passeriformes > Cotingidae > Cephalopterus > Cephalopterus ornatus. Next base: position 4,781 of record VZRE01010501.1, on the reverse strand, counting down.
AGAACAGAAAGCCCACAGCCAATTCCTGGAACATAAGATTTCTTTAGGAGTGCTATAAAAAATAAACATTGGCTTTACTATTCATCTTGATCAGTTTAAGTGAGCCTGTCATGGATCAGGAGACCAGAGCCACACTGCAAATCCAAGCTAAAATCAGGGCCAGTAATTTATTTTGGAAAGGAATTGAAGGAATATGTTTGTGTGAGTGGGACAGTGGTGTCAAGCTTTGGAAAGGCACATTACCGGGGGCCTTCTCTGTTTGAATATTTCTGCTTATGATGAGGTATATCCACATTTAACAGCTAAATCACAGTTACCTAGAAATAGCTGTTTTCTATATAAAACTGGGTTTTGTTTTTAAAGTAGCCTATATATAGAAAATCTCATTTATTCATACGAAGCAAACAGCTCTGCTTAATTCCAAACCACAGCCACGACTTGAGAGGACCTGGCAGCTACAGAAGATTTGAAGATTTTCCTATCTAACCATGGTGACTGTTTTCCCACAAGGCACGAATGTCACGATGCAAATCATAAAATGTCTTTAGTCTAAGCAGAGAGTTCTAATGATCAAAATTAAAAACAATTTGTGTTCTCTCCCTTTACTCTCTAACCAGCACTCTTCTATCTACTGCTTTTTTCCGCTGTGAGCTTGCTGAAATTTATAAAAGCCATGAACTAAAGGGAGATCAAGTGAGCCCCATCCTATTACTTGTGTGCTCATTCTCAACTTCAACAGCTCCTTCAGCAGCACTTGAAAACACTCCACACTACAACCACAGCAAAATGGATGCCACTTGACAGAGTCAAGCATGGAGCAATTCTACATCCTCACACTGCTCCTCCTTCCCCACTTAGTGGCAGAATCCTCTGATCTCGATTAACAGAAAAGCTTAATTAAAATAAAATTAGCGCTCTTTGCTTTCCCTGCTGTCCTCCCTGCTGTGAAAATCTACTGGTACACCAACTTGTAATTACCAAATTGACTTATTTAAAAATGTGTTCTTTGAAATGCCATTTATCATATTTTGTTCTCCAACCGGTCTGGCTTTTTGCCACTTCAATGAAAAGAAACACTACTCTTCCATTCCACATAAAAGATGTCAATATGAAAATCATTGCTAAGCTCCAAATTGTCTATCAAGCAGCTGAAACACTGCTTATGGTTTTACACAGCCCTACAATCATAAAAATCAATGCATAACTGATATTAATATGCCAAAATATAATAAATAGCACATACACCCATTAAGATATTCACAGAGAAATCTCCCCAAGTTAGAAAACACTAAATATTATAGGTTGTTTCCAACAATTATCACCTCATATCTTGTGCTGTTGTATATGACATGACTTGATTTCCTTTCCTGGAGACAAACAAGACACCTGTTACCTTACTGCTACTGATACAGCAGCATTTGAGAAAATAAATTTGAGTGACTGAGAAACCACTTTACTCATCTACCAGCTGGAATAAAGCCTCTTGCTAAACAGAGTCTCCATCTAACACTTTCCTCCACCAATAACAGGACAAGATATTTCTATACCAACAAGAAAGAAAAATACGTGATTGACCATATGTAGGACACAGAAAATGTGGTCTGACAAGATTTAAAAGAAGTAAATCATTCAGGCGATTTTCTAAATATTGCATGCTATATAAGGAAAGCTGCAGAGGAAATAAGAAGGTTCAAATATTTTTTCATAAACATGTATGAGTAATTCCACTTCTATCTGGATAATGGCACGTATCTGAATAGGTGTTGACATTGGAATTACTTAGCATATATTAATTACACACCATAAACTGTGTTTTTAATATGGGATCAAAAGAGATTCTCCTTTGATAAAAGCATACTGAAAAAAATAAGAAATACTGCCTCAACCAGCTAAAAGAAGGAACAGATAATAGATGATCTTAGAAAATACGAAAACATCATCAGTCAGCTCAGTATTTAATGAAATTCTTAGGTTTCTCTGTAGTATAGGAGTCCTATGTAAATTGAGGAACAAAAATAACATACTGGATATTTAGGACTGAAAACAATTTTGAAAAATCTAACACTGCAATAAAGAGAGATTACCATTTGCTAGAAGGAAGAAGTCAAGTGTTGGTTTCTAGCTTTTGATTGAAGCATGTTATCTTTTGCTTTAAAACAATGCCCATTCCTTAAGTTTGTTAGAACTCTTCCTGAAAGCTAACTGCAAATCTCCCAATTTTCTCCTAAATCCTGCATCCATCCTCCTACCAATATCCTACAGCATAGCCCAGGAGATCCCCAACACACAGAGAGCACTCTTTAGCCACTCACAAGGCATTCAACTGCTTTCACTGTCTTAAAAACTTCTGAGAAACAGATGCCCAGGTGATTTTTTTCCTCATAGCAACTGGCCAAGCTGCAGAGGCTGAAAAACTTCAATCGCTTTGTAGACAGAGTTGTGGATACCCATTTCCACTTCTCTCTTCACTTACTGGGCACAAATGAAACCAATATTTGAGTGTCTACAAATCGCCGTTTCCACTTCCTAAATGAATCATGTCATTCCAATTGTTAAATATACAAACACAGCCCTCCATATATGTGAGAGGTGATGACATTTCTCTCACAAACTCCTGCACACTGAGAACAAATGCCAGGGAGCCACTTGATAACAAGATTACAGAGACACATCTTCATCACTCAGGGCCCCTTTCTCAGAGCAAGGCAGATGTTCTAAGTCTACAAACAGCTCAGGGCAAACATCCAGGTCCTTTTCAGAAGGGCTCAGACTGGCAGCAGGCAGAGCAGAAATTCCTGGCAGATTCTCTGAATACAGAAGTGGAAATGGCACAGGATCTCTCCTGCCCAGCACTGTTTGTGTAAATACAACCCACAGTCCATATGACGTTGCACTTGCTGGCAACCACTCCTCCATCAGTCAGCAGCCCCAAATTCATTGTCTAACTTGCAAAGACAAGGGAATGAATCAACCTGTCTCTGACCATTCAAAATTTTTCAGAGGAAATTTTCATTTCATCACTAAGGACATACTTCCCGACATAAGTACTTTCAATTCTACAACAGAAAAGAGTGAGCTTCATGAATTAGTAACTGTTCTGTTTTGGGATCTTTCACACTTTCTCACTTTTCAGCTCAGTTTCTTGTTATTCTTATTCCATGAACATAATCTGTGCATCAGTATCTGTGACAGCACAGAGCACGTCTGAAATAATAAAAACAAACAAAAATCTCACTGTAAGATATAACCCATGTAATAATTTAAGTGTGGTACAGAACAAACAGCATAACTCATGTAAATCTTATGGTTTTTAACACATGGACAGTAGATGGCAAATCTCCACGGTACAGACAGCTACAAATATTGCTGGCAGTGAGGGGAAGATGCTGTAGCAGCTCCCTTTCTGTTACAGCTTAAACCAGGTGCCTGGGAGACTTTAAGAAAATTAGGAATCGGTGATGGAATGTGGAACACAGTTCTTGAGATATTACTGCTCAGAGCATCCTGGTGCTCACTGCTGTAGTGATGAGGGCCTGCTGTTTGCCACCAGGCAGAAAGGTTTCATTAACCAACCCCCAGGATTTATTCTTTACGATGGTTTTGACATTTACACAACATTTTTCATTTTTCATTACCCCAAGGAAAAACAAGGGGGTAAAGAATAAAGGATCTCTCGTTTGCCAGACCATCATTTAAAAAGACTGAGCTGGCTTTATGGAAGTGTTTTTATGCAGTGATTTTTGATTTAGTATAGAATTATAATCAGCAAAAGAACTAAATGCATTTTTGGACTTCGTAGTTTATATAGAGGATCGTTAGAAAACAACATTTCCCATATTTTATGTTTTATTAACATAGAACAACCAAAAACGAAAACACCACTTACCTTAGTCTTGGTGTTCATTTCCAGCACCTAGAGGGCTAAAATCTTTGTCAGGGTAAATATATGTATTCCTACATATGTATATTAACCTCAGTTGACAGTGTAATATGATAACGGCATCCAATAAGCATCAAAATAAGATTGTGCAGATATTTTTCATTTGTCCCAGAAATGAATCAGTTTTCCCTACTAAGCAAAAAATTTAAAACACTTGCAATGCTTTTTTTTTTTTTTCTAATTTTTTAAAAATAGAAAGTGATGTTTTTCATATTGAGTTAGCTGGTAAAATTACAGTTATACCATATCAACTTGGTGCTTTATAAGGAGAAAACTAACTGTGAAAATATGGTTTTCTTTCTTCCATGCACTTAAATATTTTTGCATGTTTTATCTGGAACTATGCATGTCTCATCAATTCAGCAAACAGAGCAATAACTCACACATAGGAAAACTTTAGAGCAAAACATAACTAAACTTTGTTTTTTTAAAATATAAATATCATTCAATTTTGCTTCAATACAGAGGAATCAAAGTTACCATAAAAAATATGCAGACTGATAACAAATTTATTTTCCTCAACCAACTCCTGTAACTATCACATTCCCCACACTGAAAGAGGTAATTTTGCAGACAACATTGAAGCTCAGCAGATCTAAACCCTTTTCTGTTTGATAATGTGAAAGTTTTCAACTTCAAGAGCTGAGAATATTTTTTACTTGGTGCCATCCAGCCCTCTGCCCACCACCACGGCCCACAGGGCAGGACCAGAGGAGATCCCGGCTGCAATGCAGTCATACAAAAACTGAGCGCCACTCATTGGAATGTTTCACACCAAGTCAGAATACAATCATAGAAGCAACCTGGTTTGCAAAGACCTCTGAGATCACCAAGTCCAACC
>VZRE01010500.1:5019-15209 GCA_013396775.1 Cephalopterus ornatus | reverse complement strand
ATTCCTTCCCAATATCCCATCTAAATCCCTCCTCTTAGAGTTTAAAACCATTCCTATCTCTATCTGCCCCTGTAAAAAGTCCTCAAGCCTTTGAAAGCTCCCAGAAAAGCTTCTCCCAATCTCTGTTCCCTCCCTCCCCATTCTTCACTCCTTTAACTTATGAATTCGGGTGGATCTAAATCCAGAGGCAGGTTCAATTAGCCTCAGGATCACCAGAAAGACCCATTTAACTCATGGATTCAGGTGGCTCTAAATCCAGAGGCAGGCTCACACCAGACGATGTGAGTGGAGAAGGTGGAAATCTCCTGTCTTGGCTCTCTCTCCAACTTCCTTTTTGCTTTACAAGCAGAGGTATGACCCCTGAAACCGCTGGAGCACTTCCAAGGGCCAAGGCAGGTCCAATATTCACAGGCTCAGCATCATTCAGTGGTTCCCACTCTCTTAATATATGCCACGGGTTTGATTTTGTTGCTGTTCCTCCCAATTAATCCCTCGGATCAGACACGCACAGCAGGGTGATGAATGTTTCCTAAGCATCACAGATGTTGTAGATGTCAAACACCAAACCTTGGAAACAGGTGTTTTGAAGTTTGCCACACACCAAAATCAGGGAGGAGGAGAGTTTTTGGCATTACCTTGACCTTCGAAGGCAAATTTGACACAGGAATACTGAATAAGCACCGGAGAAACCCCTCAAGACCTTTTAGGGAGATGTTTCTTGTCCGAGCAGCACTGAAGGAAGGTGCTGAGTGACTCAGGAAATAATAGATGATATCATGTGTTTTTTGTGAAACTCCACGACTTGAGGATAAAATGCTGACAAAATAAAAATGCTGAAATGCAGCAGCCACTTGTCAGAGAATTTAACCTCAACTGGAGATTGGCATCAAAGTGATTTAAAGCTGTTACTAGCCCCAGCCCACCCACAGGGGTGTTTTTACCTCTCCTGTCTGCTTTGCACTCTTTTTAATCTGTTTTTTCAGAGGTGGAGGAGTTTTAGGTGTGGGGGGTTTTTTGTCATTGTTTTTAAGGGGGTTTTCCTCTTTTTTTTTCTCTTCCAGCAGGATTTTGTAAAAAGGGGTTTGTCATTTCTCGTCTGGGAAAAATACACAGAGATTGCCCAGGTGTGGGATTTCATCCCAAGGCACGCTGTGGAGAGAGGCTAAACAAAAAAAAGGTTAAAAGGGAAGATCAGAGAACCAGGAAAGAAGCAACTGCGTCCTAAAGCACCTTTGGGTCTCCTATAAAATCTCCCAACATCCCAGGGATGTCTGGGACACCTCAGAACCCGCCAAATGGCACTAAAATAATCCTTGGTGATGATTGTCGCCCCAGGCCATGCTGAAGCTCCCACCTGACTGATATTCCAAGGATTATTTCTGACTGGGGGTTCAGGTGATGCTGCAGAGCCCCGGGATGCTCATCTTGGACTTAAACCCTTGGATAGGACAGGAAACCCCAAAACTGTGGTCCCTGAGAGTCTGGAAAACTGGGGAAGATCCAAAAAACCATCAGCCTGGTTCTTAAACCCGAGGGGTTTATGAAGAAACCCCCATTTCTAAAGGGTGATGACATGAGAAAGAAAGGGAAATGGAGGAAACCTCCACCATCGCTTTTCCAGGGTTGCATTCCCATTTCTTGATGATGCTGATCCCAAGAAACTCATCCTTGAGAACTTGCCCCCCTCTAAAGCCCTGACCACGGAGAAGATGGGACCTTCCCTGCCCTGGGAAAGGTTCCACGAGGGAGTTAAGGGATTCCAGACCTTCCTGGGTCCTTCTCTGGCTCTGCCTCGCCCTGAGCAGGAATCAGAGAAGCCAGAGCTTGCCCTTTATAATCTCACTACTTTATAATCTCGGAACCCCACAAAAAGAGCCACAATATTTGCTGGGGCGGGGGGGGATGGCTTTGAACTCAAGGCTTTGAAGGGTGATGCAGAGTGGATTCTTCTGCCAAAACCCCAAGCTCTGCCTTTTCATTTCCACGAGACACCAGGCTCTGACAGCCACCTTTTAATCCACAAGTGGCCCAGCTGTTTTCTTTAATGTCACCATCCTGCAACCTTAACCCAAGGAAAAGAGCCACGAATATCACGATCTTCTGGGCACAGATGCATTTCCACACCCCTTCATCCCACACCCAGCAGCCTTCCAGAGCCCAGAACAACAACAACGACAACAACAGAAAAACCTCTTCACATGAAAGTCTCCTCAGAGAAGCATCTCGATAAAAATGGGGAGGTTTGAAATTCTCCCCCCGTCTCTGGTTTCCCCTCGATGGCTTCCAGATTGCAACCATCTCATTTAGAAAATGAAAGACGTGCTTTTTTCCCCCTTCCCCCCACTTCCCCTAATTACCAGGGACACAAATTTGGGCTTGGCTGAAAACCTTTCATGTGTGTCCTCCCCAAAAGTTCTGCTGCTGGAGTTGGGCCAAGCCTTTGGTGGATGATGCAGGAGCTGGAGGAGGAGGGAGATGATTTTCCCATTAAGGGCCTTGGCTCTGGCAGAGCCAACAGGAGTAAAATATTAGTTTTGCTTGCTAAAGAATCCCCGATGACTCAAAGGCACGGATCTCTGGGGAGAGAGGCTCGTGTTCCTAGAGAATCCCTTCCCTAACTAGAACCATCCCAGCTCTCAGAGCTGTGCCCAGAAATCTGATGTATTTTTTTTTTTACAGACAGCCAAGAGTCCAAAGGGTCAGACCTGGAAAGAAAGCGACGAAGGATTGGGTCAACCTGATTTATTTGGTTGTTTTTCTCTGCGTAAAATGTTGATCTCGACTAAAATAGAGATGAGAAAAAAAAACCCAACCAATAAATAAATAAAAACGCTCAGGGCTGGGGCATTGTTCCAGTTTTTGCACGTCATAGAATCATCAAATTGGGAGGTTATAAAAATCATAGAATCGTCAAAGGGTTCGGGTTGGAAAGGACCTTAAGGATCACCCGGTCTCTTCCAAGTCCTTGGTTCCATTTGGGAAGGACAGCAAGCTGTTGGAAGATAAAATAGATTCTGTGTGTCAGGCAGCACGGGGAAAGGTGAGGAGGACCAAGGTGGGGTGAGGGTTGGGCAGCTGGAGGCCACCGGAGGAATTAAATCCACAGGGGAATTAAATGTGAAGCTGTTCTCTGGGAATTCACGCACTGAGGAGGAACTGATAAATCGCAAATGTGTGCGAAGAGAGATTTCAGCATTTTCTGCTTCTTTTTTATTATTATTATTATTATCTTTTGTTTGTTTGTTTGTTTATAAGGGCTCTAAAGGTTTAATTGGTGTGTCAGAAATGAATCAAAGCCACTGAATCAAGAGAACTCATGGCCACAAATATGAACTAAAACGGGCTCAACCAGTAATTCCATGCCAGGGATGCAGTAGGGGATAGATGGGAGCAATCACTCGCTGGGACCAGTTCTCTCTGCTTTAAAAATGATGCAAGGAAAGAAGCATTTGGGGATGGAATGATTTGGAAAGAATGGGGAAACAACCTCCTAAAATACAGAATATTCTTGGTCCCTCGGCTGAAAAAAAACCCCAACCAGTTATAATTCCCCAAACCATCTCCTTTTCTGGAGCTCCACCTTCTTGGTACCACTCAGAGCTGGTAATATTCACCGAGAAATATTCACTTTGTTTCAACTTCAATTTCAGCTTTAAATTTTTAAACACATCTATATGCAACGAGGATTATTAATTTTTTATTAAATTCAGGTGAATTTTGATCGGTTTGAGTTCCTCCAATCTCTCTGTTTGCAAGAGTTCAGGTCTCTACTGTTGCAAAAGGTTTAGGAGGGGGGACAGGACTTTATTTTTTGGGGTTTTTTTCCTTGGTAAGGTTTACCCTGTTGTCTAAACTCTCTTAATTGCAGCAGTGGCAGTTAAATACGTGATTTAAAGAATATTTATCATGAGAAGAAGAACATCAACCACCCATGGCAGGAGTTGGAATGAGATGATCCTTAAGGTTTCTCCCAACCCAAACCATCCCATGACTACAAGAAAAAAACCCCAACTGATTTCCACCCTATAGGAGTAGAATCTTTAATTTATAGGAGTAGAATCACCAATTAAACACTCAACCGATTAACAGTAATTGGTGTTAATATTAACATTAATTAACCATTAGCACCAATTAAATCTTTGCAGGTTTAATTACATAAACAAAAACGCCCAAACCCCAACAATAAGAGTAATAATAGCAATAATAATAATAATAATAATAATAATAATAATAATGAAGCAGAAACCCACTGAAATCCTTATTAACACATATTTGGGATTTATTATTTCAACGGGTGTTTTGCAATCAAAGTTTAAGGTCCATGACAACACCCTGAGGCACATTTTCATTCTGCATTTAGAACTCCAAACAAAATGAGCTGAGACTCGGTGGTTGGATTTTGTTGTTTAGGATTTTTTTTTTTGCTGTTTTGGAGGGGTTTTTCTCCCCTTAAATTTGCTATTTCTGTCACTGTAACGATGGCATCAGTCTTGTCCGTGGAAAATTCCACCCAGAATTCTGCTCCTTATTCCAGCTTCCAGCTTTAATTTGTAGGAGTAGAATCTTTAATCTCCTTTGAGTACAGATTGAAGCAGGAGGATCATCAGTGGGATCGCCAGAGACACTCCAAAGCAGGATGGATATTCCTAATTCCACCTGGAGCAAGGATTTCCTCCTTGACTGGGATAACTCCCTCGGGCAGAGGAGCTCGCAGATGTTGCTCCTCTGCTTCTACCCATTAAAAGGCAGAGCAAAAAGCTTTCCAATCCTTTTTCCCAAGCAAATGTGCCTCCACAGGGCCGATTCTCTGGAGATGGAACTGGGTGCAGCGGCTTCACGTCTCGTTCCGTTGCCACTCCCAAAGCCGGAGCTCTTGGCACCACTGAGGGCTTCTCCCTCTCCAGAAGCGGAGCCAAGGGTGAACAGAGGCAAACCAAGTTTATCCTCCTCTAATTTGGGCAGCTGGCACTTCCCAGCTCCGTGTGGTGGGCCTGGAATACCAAACCAGGGAGTTCATCCACTTGTTTGTCGCCTCGGGCGCCGAAAGAGGACAAACAACATCTTCTTCGCTCCCGAAGACAAAGCCTGGCAGCGTCAGACGGATCAGATGGATCGCAAAGCCCAAACAAGCAGGGCAGGACCTCATTTCAGCCTCGTTCCCTATGGAAAAGGAGTCTTTCCTGTAATTTTAAGCCTTTTTCTGTGTGGGGGTGAAGCTGAAGAAGGCAACGACCCCCGAAGAGGGCGAGGGGTGGTGTGTCAACGTTGACTCCCATCTCTCACTCTCCCAATGGGAAACATTCCCAGACCTGCTTTCCCACCTCACTTTAAACAATAACCTGGTGCCCCAGCATTCCACCTAATCCTTTTCCCTTGGATTTCCTATTTTCCCTGCTGATCAACCCTCCCTCCTTGCCCCCGCCCCACTGCTGAGCCAGGAGTTTTGGAATCAACTCGTGTCAGCTTTTAAACTTCGTGTTGTTCTCCTGAGAGATTTCGCTGCTTTCAAACCTCTTCTTTTGGGCGCTTCATTTGTAAGAGGCAGAAGATTTTCTACTTGGCTTCCTGTTGCTCTCACAAAAAAAACAAAAAACAAACCTGTTTTGATGATTTATTTCTTTCTTTATGGCTTGAAGGCGGTGAGGAATTATCTGCCATCTCTGCGATGGAGGTCCCGATAAAGTGAGTTCTGAAGGCAAGGAAAAAGAAACAGAACACAGATCGTGGAAGCTGTAACAAGATAAGAAAGCTGATTCTGCATCAGCATTATAAAAGAAGCATTTGTGGGTTTTCCACAAAGAAATTGGGGCATGGAAACTTCATTCAAGTCACGAGCGTGGTGATATTTATCACGGGAAAACATAGAAAGGCCTTTTGAAACGTTTAGAGGAAAGTTGTCTCCTGATTTTAACACAGTTTAGATCAGCTCCAAAACGGCTGTTAATCAGCCAATTTAGAGGAAAAAAAAAAAAAACAAACAAAAAATATTAATGCAAAATCTTTGTAAAGAAAGATTTTGTAGTGCAGAGTCTGCAGAGTTCCCAGTAACCAGTTTTAGGGGTAAACACAATATCTGCTCACACACAAGGGCTGGAGAAGCAGCTTGAGGAGAAAAGAAGGAAAAAGGGACCTCAAAGGTCACCCAGTCATCAATTGCATCGACTCTACTCCTAAGAGCTCTTTTACTAAAATAACCCTAAAATGTCAGGCTTCCCACAGTCTCTCAGGTCCTGAGCAAGGAGTCAGAGTTTTCCAACACTCCCCTAAAAATAGGTTTAGGAACTGTTGATTTTTAGGTCTTCTCAGGGCTGAGATCAATCCACAGAGGCTTTGGTCAGGCAGGTGAGTCAGGCAGACAAAACTTCCCTGTATTTCTGGCAAGCTGGATGAGGACCTGTGGAATTATTAATACTCTGGGAATGGGAGAAAGGGGGTCATTGCCTGACAGGACTGGATGGAACTGTAACAGTCACCCAAAATCAGCACTGAGAACTAATCAAGGTGATGGGATTTTGTGCTTCCTTTTGGCACCTAAAATGACTTCGGGCAGGCAGCAGAGAAAATTCCTCCTCTCAGGACAGTAACCCACCCAGGGAGTGACCAACCCACATTTCTAAGGAGCATTTGGATGGATGAAACGAGAAATAGGAAAGGGCAGAACATCATTATGGTGCTGAACGACCTGAGATAGTGGGAGGTGTCCCTGCCCGTGGCAGGGGGTGGAATAAGACGAGCTTTGATGTCCCTTCCAACCCAAACCAGTCTGGGATTGTGGGATCAGAATATTTGAGAAATTCGTTAGAGAACCCTGTGGGTGGGTTTAATTGAGGACTGATTAATATGAGTGTAGCTTCCCACTCTTTTCTTCTTGCAACACCACGAGTCAGGAGGGTCAGAGCCCCCTGGGACAGGAGGCAGAGACCTGAATGCTCAGCACTCTGTGACGGGTCACAGAATCATGGAATGCTTTGGGTTGGAAGGGACCCTAAATCCCACCCAGTGCCACCCCCCGCCGTGGGCAGGGACACCTTCCACTATTCCAGGTTGCTCCAAGCTGGCCTTGGACACTTCCAGGGACGGAGTGTGGTGCTGTGAGTTGTAGGACACACAAGTCTGGGTGGTCACCACCGAGCTGGAGCTACTCCTGTCCTCCAGCTGTGCTTGACCTTCCACTGCAAGGGATCTCAGGGATGCTGGAAACACTGCTGCTAAAGCCTTGGTGCTCTTTCCATGGACCACTCCCAGCAGGCATCATTCAGTTCCCAACTTCCAGTGCTAGGAGGGATTAGCAGGGTTCATTTGCACGGAGCAAACAGCAGGAGACAGCTAATTATCACTTGACAAACCCAACCTTTCAGGTCCTGCTCACCAGTTCTGAGTGAGGCTCTGGAGCTGCCGCTTTTCCAGCCTTGGAGAGATGAGCCTTTCAGTGCTGCCTTTGCTCCTGGATAATTATAATAATGTGGATTTACACAGACTTCCTCTGCACAGGGAGAAGCTGTCCCTCGGCCACTTGGGCTTCAGGGCAATGCGTGAAAAATCATGGCTTGGGATTGGGAACAGCAGGGAAGATTGGAGGGAAAAAACAGGAAGAGGCTGCTGAGGCTCTGAGCTCAGCCCTGAGGGGAGAAAAGCAGCTTCCTCACAGCTTGTGATGCCAGGGTTTTCCTCACGGGCCTTGCTCTGGGGTGTGAGGGATGAGAGGGAACGTCTCCATTTTCTCCCCGTGAGTGGAAGGAGGTGGCAGCCCCTCCTGGAGAGAAGACAGGGGAGGCAGTGAGAGCCCTGCGGGCTGGGACACCACACAGGCACGAATTCAACTGTCTGGATCCTGCTCTCTTTCGGGAAGGGAGGCAGGAGGGCACCGAAGGGTGGAGGTTCCTGGGTGGGAATACTGTGGAATTCGGGGATTCAGAGAGCAACACTCACAGCTACTGGGCTTTTCTTCATGGTTTGCTGGAGATCATCCCACTGATCTGGACAATAAGGACACGTAGGAGCATGACAAGGGGCAGTGTCCCCATCCAGCCCCGGCAGGTTGGAGCATCTTGACCCACCTTGACCCTAAAACATTAAAATACCCAAACAATCCTTCCACTTACCAAAGGTCCTGGAATTCAAACCTCTACAGCAGATGATGTTTGTGATTCTTGCTGATTCTTTGTGATCATTACGCTATTTTTGGTCATGATTATACCTCCACCATTTCAAGAAACAGCCCTTAAATAATCCAATTAGGGATTTGCTAACCTTTTAAATTACTTCCCTTTTAAATTACTTCCCTTTCCTTCTTGGTCTTCAACACCTGGTTTCCTCCAGGTCAAGGTGAACCATAAACATGCAAGAAAACAAAGTTCAACACAAAATTTAGTCCTTCCATGCTGTCAAGATTTGGCCAAGCACCTTCAGGGAATGGCCCTGATTGCTGAATGGATTTTTGATTTCCAGCTTATCCCACTGCCCAGGATAAACTCAGGTGTTGCTCTATCCACAACCACTTAAGTTCTTTTCATACCTTAATTCCTTCCCAGCAAAATCCCAGTAAGCCAAGACCTGGTGATCTTGGGATCAGCTCTTAAGAGGCCGAGAGTTGTTCCTCGCTGGAGGGTGGAGGAGACACGGTCGACCTTCCAGGGAACACCTTCCCTCCATCCCACTCTCCTTCCATTCCTCACAGGTGAGAAACCAACATAAATGCGACATGAATCATCAAACACTGACAGGCAAGAAATTTGAGAGCTCTTCCCATCTGGCAGCCGAGTGGCTCTTGCTGAGCTGTAGCAATTGAGAGACCCCAGCAAGAAAACAGAGCCCCCAGAGAAAATCAGCTCCTCTTCCCAGCCCTGGGAAACATGCCGTTTCTGATAATTCACTGCATATTTTAGGAGGGAAGGAAAGAATCCAATCTGTATTTTTGCCTTCAGGCACCCTTGAATTGATTGTACTCTCAGCACCTTATCAGTTATTTATTCCAAGTCAGCTCAGCAGATCCAGGCCTGGGGAACGAGTTTGGATGTGTTGCTTCCAGAAAAACAGCCACCAGGTGATATTTCTTCTAAATATGGAATATTAACTCAAGTCTGGACAGGAAAGGTGTGTTAAAGAGCACTGGTAAATGTTTTGGGGGTTTTTTTTATTTAACTGGGGAAAAATTTTTCTCCACAGCTGCTCTGTCTTCCCCTTGGAGAGGGACTGGGGACAAGGGAGGGAGGGACAGGAACCAGGGGGAATGGCTTCCCACTGCCAGAGGGTTAGATGGGATATCGGGAAGCAATTCTTGGCTGGGAGGGTAGGGAGGAACTGGAATGGATTTCCCAGAGAAGCTGTGGCTGCCCCTGGATCCCTGGAAGTGTCCAAGGCCAGGTTGGAGCAACCTGAGACAGTGGGAGGTGTCCCTGCCCATGGCAGGGGGTGGCACTGGGTGATCTTTGAGATCCCTTCCCAAATCAAACCATTCCATGATTCTCATTGTTTGACACTTGTTTGAGGCTTATTTTCATAATTGGATTTAATTTTTTTATTAATTTAACCACTTCAACTGTACTGATCCACTGAATCGTTCTTATTTTCTGCCTTAACAAAATCATCACCTTATTCCCCATCCCTGGAAGTGTCCCAGGCCAGGCTTGGAGCTCATTAGAAGCCCAGAAGGCTGGTGTTCGGGTGTCCCTGGGGCTTTCTGCAAAGCACAGCGAGGCCTGAAATTGGGAACCCAAAAACTGAGGTGGCCAAGTCCAACGGTGCAAAGTCATTTCCTCTGGCATGATACAAGAGAGTCCTCTGCCACCTGCACGATGCCAGGGCTGGTTGGACCTCAGGCTGATCGTCTGTCTCACACTTCCTCCAGGTCTTCAACTCTTAAATCTCTGTCCAATGAGTTACAACCCCGGTATTGTGAGGTGATTGTAGAACCGCGGAATCACTGAGCTTGGAAAAGCCCTCCAAGATCATGGAGCCCAACCATCCCCACCACTGACCGTGTCCCCAAGTGCCACATCCACAGGGCTTGGAAATCCCTCCAGGGATGGGGACTCCACCCCTGTGCCAGCGCTGGACAGCCCTTTTCCAGGAGGAATTTCCCCCAATATCCCACCTGCCCCTCCCCTGGCACAGCCTGAGGCCGTTCCCTCTCCTCCTGTCCCTTGTTCCCTGGGAGCAGAGCCCGACCCCCCCCCGCTCCCCCCTCCTGT
>VZRE01010496.1:0-21384 GCA_013396775.1 Cephalopterus ornatus | reverse complement strand
CATCTCCCCTGAGCCTCCTTTTCTCCAGGTCTTTTCAGCCACTCCACATAGGACTTGGGCTTCAGATCCTTCACTAGCTCCATTGCCCCTCTCTGGAAGCACCTTCAGCACCTCAATATCCTTCTTTTAGTGAGTGGACAAAATCTAAACAGAAGGCTTCAGGTGTGGCCTCACCAGTGCCAAGTACAGGAGGACAATCACTACCCTGGTCCTGCTGGCCACAGTATTTTTGCTCCAAGCCAGGATGCCAGTGGCCTTCTTGGTCACCTGGTCACACTGCTGGCTCATGTTCAGCCACTGTTGACCAGCACCTCCAGGTCCTTTTCTGCTGGGTAGCTTCCCAGCCACTCTTCCCCCAGCCTGTAGTGCTGCCTGGGTTGTTGTGACCTAAATGCAGAATGTGGAATTTTGCCATGTTGAACCTCGTACAATTGGCCTCAGCCCATGGATCCAGCCTGTCCAGATCCCTCTGCACAGTCTCCCTCCCCTCCAGCAGATCGACACTCCCACCCAAACTGGTGTTGTCTGTGAACTTGCTGATGGTGCATTTGCTCCCCTTATCCAGATCATCAGTAAAGATGTTAAATGCGACTGGCGCCAACACTGAGCCCTAAGGAACACCACTCGTGTTTTTCCAGGTTATTTCAACCAGAAGTGGGAATTTGATTTAAGTATTTACATTTGTAAATGACTTGTATTTATTGAATAAAGCCATGCTTAACAATAATAGAAACACTAAAGTAACTAAAACTGAACAAATTAGAACCAGACTATTTTGTACAACAGAAATTACAGTTAATACATTAAAAAAAAAAGTAAAATACTGGTATTTCCTGCATGTTATCCAACCTCTTTCCAAGCATCCTTACTTTATTAAACTTTTGTATTGATCCTTTCTTTTCTGTATAATTTGAGTAGAAGTTCAGGGTTTCAATTTGATAACTTTACATAGGTTGAAGTAATAATTAAAAAAGTAATAATTTTGTGATCTTAAAACAATGAAATTCTCCCTGTTTTTTAGCCACAATTGAGAGAAATATCTTACTGAATGTTAGCTTTTCCTGTTTATAATTTTATGGTATTTACTTGCAGTTATTTATAATGGTTTAACTACGTTAATTGCCAAAACTTGCTAAGCCAAAAAGAAATAAGGCATACTTATTTTTCTTCCAGCTTGAAATCCCTGGATTTCTTAGAGCGAGTGTTTTAGGCAGTTGTGTTGGCATCACAGAAGAAAATGTGCTTTACAGAACAATGTCAGGCACTTAAAATTTAACAGTCAACTAATTGGGGAATGAAATTCAAGAAGTTTCATGTATAGTTGTTAGTAAGAACTGTTCCAACTCAGAGTGGGGGAGAGAGAGAGACTTTTTCCTCGTTTTCTATATTGGTGGAAAATTTAGTCTATGATAACTATATCTGTAATGAAGCTTCCATTTTGAGTGTGTAATTTACTTTCTTTTCCAATGAGTATTCTGGGGAGTTGTGTTAAAATGTAGTTTATTCCCCCATGATTATTCATTAAACAGTTTGAAGATTTTTAGATAACACTGACTTAGAAGTTATGGGATTTAGTTTGAGACCTCTGGAGGTCTTCAGTCCAATATTGTCCCCTGAGCAGGAGGATTCAAACCAAGTTGCACAAGGCTTTATCCAGTCAAATCTTGCAAAACCTGTTTGGGCAAACCACTTCAGTGCTTGACTGCCCTCATGGGGATAAAGGTTTTCTTTATAACCAGTCAAAATTTCTGCTCAGCATTTAAAATTCTGTAAAAACTGGGGGAATTGTTATTTTAATAGTCCCATGCTAATATGCAGTATGTGGTGAAAAATAAGTTCAGTTTTAATATGACATAGTAGTTTGTCAATTTAAAAAAAAAAAAAAAAAGAAATTTTTCTTTCACAACATTTGTAGAAGAAACCAAGCTAGTTTTGGAAGTATAACTGTGTTTTCAGAAAAGAAAATGGGTAAATGCTATGCCGGCTTAATAAATGTAATTAAGAGGAATTTATTTACCCTCTTCAAGATAGGTTAGCTTTGAAAGACTAGTTTACAAAGACTTGAATAATGTATGGAGATTTAAACTTAAGGAATCAGTGAGAAATTGCTTTTGACAATCAAAATTTTAATGTGGAATTAATAGCTTAGTTTGAAGCATTCATACCTGGAAAAAGGAGTCTTGACAGGTGCATCCCTTTGCAAGACAGATCACTGTTGCTGCAGCCCATTTTCTTTCCTGGCTAGTACTGAGTTTTCAGTGATTCCTTTTTTTGCAGAAGTAATAAAATAAATTGCACCACCTCCACTCTTAACATTCTTTAAAGTATGGGTCCCTGCAGACAGTCTGGATAGACACAGTTGCCTAATCCTAACTTGTATGCAGTAAGAGCCTCTGCTGTAAAATAAGCTAGTGCTCTCATGGTATTCAGCCATTCATTCACAGCAGTTAGTTGCTGTTGGAATTAAAATGATATGTAAAAAGTAAGCTAGACAGAAAATTATAATGTTTGCCACACGGACTTACTTGTCTTGAATAGAGCAAATATTTCTTCCTGGTTATCATTGCACGGAGAAGACGAGGAAGCAAAGATTGATGTGCAATTCTGAATTGTATGCACGGGTTCTACTTTTTGATACAGACAGACTTCAGAGTTCCACGTGAGGTGCATCTATTCCATTGGCCAGCACATTTAAAAACCAGAAAACCAAAATAAGTTCCTTTTGGTCTTAATGTGACAGGTTGATGTGCTCTCACAAACTCAGTCAAAATCTGAGAAATTTTTTTCTTCTTATAGATTTAATCTGTGTACTTCTTTTAAATGGATCCTTTTTGTTAGAACAGTCGTTGCTTCTGCCGCCATTTGATTCTGTCACATTCCTTTTCCTTTTAGTTCACAAGCAGTCCACTAAGTGTGTTAGCTTCAAAATTTGTTAGCTGTAGAACACAGCAGCAGCCTATGTGATGGAATTTATGCGTGTCATCAGGAGAACTGCTGCAGATATCCAGCATTGAACCGACGTTGTATGCTTTCTAAGCACTGGCACTCAAATTATTTGCTGACATTTCTTGAATGGGAAAAATCCTGTATTGTAACTTATTGTAACACATGCTTATAGAAAAAAGCACTCAAACTTGTAAAATATATTGCTTTGAGTTTCCTGTTAAAACAAAAAACTCTTTCTTGTCAGGGTTAAAAATCATTTGGATGGAGTTACTGTTTTCATTTTTGATCTTAAAAATAAGTCAGAAAATAAATTTTCTTCCGTTGACTGAAGAGGGTTTTATTTACTGCATTAAACTGCTGAAGTTGAGCTATTTGTGTAAATACAACTTTGTGATCACCCAAATGCTTTGTGATTCTTTAATTGGGCCCAAGCACAGGTTTTACTGTTCTCATCATCTTCAACAAAAATATGTTTTAACAGTTCATGCTAAGGAGATTCAGTCTTCTTCTCAGAAGTTTTGTAGAAGTATCGACCAGAAGTAGCATAAAAAACTCATGGCTTTTTTTCCTCTTCTGGTTGTATTATAGGATAATATTACTATTTTTCTGGGAAGATTTGGGCTGCATGCTAAATATACATTGTCAATCCAGCAAATTAAATATTAATGATTATTGGGAAAAGAATAAAGAACCTTATTATGCCATTGAGTAAACTGGGCATGGCACGCCTAAGTGTTAAATAGTTTGTATTATTCTGACCTTATCTCAAAAGGTTTTAGGAGAATTAGAAAAGAGAAGCAGGGATAACCAAAAACTTGAACAAGGATAACTGGGACTTGTTTTATGAGGATTGACTAAGTTGAGGACTCTCTTACTTGGAGACATCAGCTTTTGGAAAAGTCAAATTTGGGACAATACTACAGTGATTTAAATAGTTACAAGTTTGTAGGGGGGGGCATAAGTAAGGAACAATCATTCATTGCATCTTTCAGTACAAGAACTAGAGGCTGCCCAGTAAGCGTAGAAAAGACTCAAAACAAGGAGAAGGGAGGCAGCCCTTTCTTATGCAAGATTTAGCTAATGTTGAAAATCCTTGGCAAGTCATTTTATGGAAGCTGTATATATGTATAGGTTGAAAGGTTGGCTAGGCAAGTTCACAGAAGAAAAATCCATTGAAAGTACTAAATACCCAGAAGCACATCTGTCTCAAAAAATCTGAGCCAAAAATAGTTGAAGTTGAGAGAGTACTGGGATAACTGCCATTTTATGCTTTCTGTGGTGTTATTCTTTCTTGGGCATTCTCTTGGATCGTGAATGCAGGATACTGGGGTAGTGGAATCTTTGGTCTGGCCCATGTTGCAATTCTTATGTTTTTACTTTTGTACCAGGTGTGGTCTGTCATTCTAATGAACTGCTACTCTTTACAGCCTACCTCAAGTGCTGAGGCTTTTATGCCATATACAATGTGAACAAGGGTGAATAAAGTAGACATTTTATGTATAAAGACATGTGATTTTCTCAGAGATTATAAATTAATTGTTTACGGTATTCAGAAAGTTAGAGAAGAAAGACATATCCACAGAAAAGTCATAGAAAGAAATAACAGAAAAACTTAGAAATATATATGCAATATGTTATTGCTATAATTTATCTCATTTCTGTACAAGAGAACTAAAACTTAGTTTTAAAACTCAGCTTTAAAACTTAGCTGCTAGCTGTGTTTCCTCCTGCCAAAAGTCTAGACTAGTTGCTTCCTATTTTCTGCTGTGTGGCAGGATGCCCCCAGCCACACCTATGTAATTAGTTTTGCTAGTTTTCCTTTTTCCCAGACTTGGTTGCGTTAGCATACTCTAAAAAGCATTGCCCTACAAGCTGCTTGAGCTGCTCAGTGTCAATGTCCTTTAAACAAAGGCTTTATGTACTCATTGCTAGATTTATCCTGAATGTACAGATAGAAAAATTATTAGTGGTATACTTGGAGAGGGTATGTAGAAATTTCTGGTTTGTTCTCTAGGCCAAATTTAGCTAGTCACATCTATGTAACTCCATCTAAATTTTGGCTCAGTACTTGAAATTCAGTAAAACTATTGAGTCATTTTTGAGGTTCAGAATACAACAAGTGAAGTATTTCCTACATTCTGGTGATAGTGCAAATGCTGAATCTCTGTAGTTGTCTCTGAATCGTAATGGAAGTCACAATTGTCACTCAGGTAGGTAGCTCTACATTTCATGATGCCCTTGTATCTTTTGTGTGTATCAGGAGCTATACCATGGAAAGAAAATTAGATATGCCACAGCAAATTTTTGAAATGCTCCTTGTAGTTCTGCTTGATTTCAACTCTCTGATTACTTTTATGAGTTCACAGTCTCTAGCTTTTGCTAGCTTTGTGCCTTACTATCATAATTAATTCTCAAATTTCTACAGTTTTGAAATCTACCTGTTGTTTGACTGGATATAGGGATTTTTAATGATTTTGTTGAAAGATGCCTGGTTGAGGTGTCTTAGTGTTGGAGGGGATCTAAAGCCTAGCTTGCAATAAAATTAACATGTTCTGAAGAGGGTTGGACTCAAGTTTAAGATTGGTCTACAACTGCTAGAAAGCTGGAAACTCCTTCTGTGTGATGGCTTATTCTGTCTACGGACATCACATTCTAATATTCTGAAAACTCAGTCAAACCACTTTAGCTAGCACGGGTGCTCACGGTAAATGCAGAAGCATAGAACTTGGTGCAGGGCATAAAAATGGAAAGAAGCAAGATGGATGCTGGGGTAGCTACTCTAGGCTAAGCCTGTTGATGCTGCTGTGACTGCCATGTGTACAGGCCTCAAAATTAAGTTTATAGTAGGATAGGCCTGTTTGTATAAGATGTTTGATGACAACTTGAGCCATCAGTCAATCTCTGTTACACTTAAAGCTATGGAGAGAGAATACTGCTGGAACATACTTTGACTGAGGATCACAGAAGAAAGTACATGGAGGAGAGAGGAATGACTTAGAGTAGCATGCCTGTATGTGTTGGATACAGAGTGGAAAAAAGGAAGAGATAACTTCTAAAGAGGGAGAAATCAAGATAGAGCTAGTCCAAGGCCTGCAAGGGGCAGTCTTTGGAATCACAAGTGCCTGGCAGTTTCTTCAATGCTTGAGTTTGCTTATAAAGCTGTATCTAGAGTAATTCTTGAGTCTACATTGTCAACTAAAGTAGTCTAATGAGTTTGTGCAAGGTTCATTTGCCTTCATGATACTGTGTTTGAGCTGATACTTTCTTATTTTTTAGGCATGTACAGAAAAGTTTTGATTAGATGAAGAATCTGAGGAAGTATTCTGTCTTTTCAAAAATTTCAAATGGTATTAACAGTACATCAGCAGACAGCAAGGAAGTATCTGCAGTTTTATGCTACCTTATTATAATCAACTTAACTGGTTCTTTTATAGGACCAACCAGTCAGTAGTATTGATGTTGTGTGAATCTTTTTTTTTTTTTTTGGTACTACCAGAACACTGATATTGTTAAGTTTCTGTAGGTGTCTGTCATGGATACTTGTGATCTTAAGAGTTTGTAGCACTTATTATTCTGTACTTTCCATTACTTTGTTCTTGTTTTATTGCTGTAGTTGGTAAGGACATGTTTCTATATGAGCCTCATGCCTAATATTGGAAAAGAATCTTTTAGTCTGGATGGCTGTAGAAAAAAAGCTGAAAAGTGCAAAAAATGTACATATTCTTAGAGAGCAGAAGATGACGAAAGGCCTGGATTTATTACTTCCTCAAAAAATCAAGATTTTAAGTCTAGTCCTCTGATTTTTGGTATGATTACTTTTTATCAGTGGTTTAAAGTGTTGGATCAATGCCTAGGTTGTGTTGCAAGGTGAGAACCGTGAAAGGGGGCGGTTTACTCGGCTCCTAGCGTGGGGAGATTTTCTCTGCCCTTAGTGATTTATTTGTCTGTTGGTGCTCCAGGAAAGCTAAGACCTTTATGTCCAACCAGTTTGCCAGTGTCCTGTTATGGGAACCGTTCACCGAACGGATTCACCGTATTGGAGGGTGATTCGACTGCCCTTTTTTGGGGAGGCAGGGCTAAACCAACAGCATGGAGACCCTTCAGTGGGTCTTCCCAATGTGTTATCTACTGCTGGCATCTGCTAGCACCTGTAAAGGACTCACTCTAACGGTTTGTGGAATAACACTCTTTATTAATGCAAATTATGATAGCTTACTAAGGTTTGAGGGTTGTCTTTGATAATATCTGACTGCAGAAGCATGTGTAAGCAGTCTACTGTACTATATATAAAGCAAGTGCAACCTCTAATCCTGTAGCAGCATTTAATGCTCATGAAGTGTAACTTACCCAACAGTCGTGCCTGTGGGGGGAAGACACGTTCAGCCCATTGACTGATCCCAGCAGTATTGGTGGAGTCTTCCTCAGTTTTGCCCTTATTCTCAACTTACTTTTATAGTATATCTTTAGGTTTAGGTGGATGAGTGACTTTAGTAATAAGTACTTTTGTCTCTGACTGATGTAAAGTTCTCCTGCTTCACTTCTCACGCTTAATGGTGGTGGTCGTATCTTTGCATCTGGGGAGAGGGATTTTGGTGTAGTTGTTGGCTCAGCTGCAGAACATTTTCATCTGTCTCCCTTGGTTGATGGCTACTGGCTGGTCTTATGAACTACAAAATACCAAAATACCACATTTCCCTCTCTGCAGGGACTTCTATGGAGGAAGGCCATGGCGTCTCCACTCCACTCCACCCTCCGTTCCATCCTCCTAGCAGATGCTTATGGTTGTATAGGTAATCTTTGTGGAGCATGTTGACTGCCTTCCATCCAGGGATATGCACCTGCATTTTACCGTGTACTTCTTAGTCTCCTCTAATTTTTATCCCTAGCCATGTTCCCACACCATCTCAGGGTCTTCAGCTTGTGTTTAGAACTGTTTTTGTTTACAAACTGATCTATGAAGTCCTCTATTGTCATGTAATTAGTATATTTTTGCAATAACTATGCTGTATATTTGCATGACACATCAACACAATGGTAAAGAAAATCTTTGTTTATATAGTTTTTAGTAAGTCAGTTGAATATTTTTTAGACACTCTAGGAGTGGAATTTGCATTAAGAATCTTTCATTAAATCATAATTTAAAAATCTTCTTTGTACATCTGCCCTAATGACACTGATAATACTACTGATTCTGATAAATTTACAACTGCTGTTCTAATGTTACATTGCCAAAATTTATGAAGACAAATGACAGCTTTAAAAAAATTGTTTCAGAACTGAGTTTATTTTTGCTTTTTTGACTGCATTTTCAGTTTAGAAAAAATAGGATGGAAATGTTTCATCTACAGTGCAAGTATTTAAAAGGTTTACTTGTTTATAAAGAACTAGAGCTCACGGCAATAATAGTTTTTCTATCTGTAGCTCAGAATTTATCCACCCCAGCTAAGTATTAGAATAAAGTCTAATAGAGCCAGACTTTGGTTGTCTGTGGCAGTATTAAATACATGGAAAAAGCTATTTCTGTTGAATAATGTGTAACACGTATGTTTTTTCTTCCTTGGTTTAAATAGCTCTTTTTGGTTTGAGGTTTTAGAAGAAGAAACCAAATAAGATATCTTCTTTATTTTAAGGCAGAACACCGTTGCAGTGAACCACTTTCTGTAAGGCTAGAAGGTGTGCTGTAGTAAAGCTTTTAGAAAATCAAAAAAGTCTCTGTAGTAAAGACTGTTGCTGTTGGTAAACGGTGCAAGTCTGATAAATGACCAGATTATCTTAAGGGTGGCGCATAGTTGAAGAATTATGAGCTTTTAATAAAAACTGACCAAAAGTCAGAATTTGATTTATTACTATTATTCCATGCAGTTCTCTAGCATTAGAGACATTGTCTGCACTTGCAAAATAATCACTTTTTAATCATAGCCAGGTATATGTATACAAAAGAATATGGTGAAAGTACAAGCTACTCACTGTTTCCTTGATTTTTATTTTCCGTACTTTAGAAATAGGAGTTGGAATTGTCAGATAGCTTGAGGGTTTTAATCCATTTAAGAGAAGTCTGAGATTGTAGTCTGATTTGGCAGTAGTTCAGTTTATAGCTCCAGGTGTTGGAACTAGGTTAACTTAATCTTTAAAAATTAGGTTTGTTTTTGCCTGGTCTTTTACCATTATTCAAAAACGAGACATTTATAATTGGGTGCACTGATAAATCATGTTGCATAGCATGAAGAATAAGAAGTAAATAAGATAAAACTCTGATGAACATGTTATGTTTATCATTGAACAGGGATGTGTGTAAAGGACAGTCCTTATTTGAATAGCTCATTCTCAAAACCTACAGTAGTTAAAAAGCAAGTGTCAAAAAGTATAATTTGGTTTAAAACAAGTGAAAAATGAACCCTTCCTTTCAGAGATAACTTGTTTGCAAATGTTCCCTAAAAATGAACTCTTAATGGTTTGTATTATTTATCTCTGTTTCCTCTTAGTCAGACCAGAACCAATTCTTAGGCTTTATTTTGTTTTCTGACAACCTTTTCAAGCAGATTATTAGGCAGATAGACTAGTATTATATATATGAAGCACATGTTCACCTCTCCCAGAAATATAAAGATCATCATGTCCAGTCATACGTATTTGTTGATTTGTGTAGCTGGAATTTTCTTACATACTTTTTACATTTAAATTCCAGCCATCTTGATAGGCAATTTGCTGTGATGATATTTTTGTCTCCTAAACTCTTTTCCATTGATAAATATTCCTTCAAAGACTTCAGTTATTTTTGTCAATATCTATCATAAGTATTATTCAGATTTGGGGGTAGCTTTCAGAGTAATTTCAGAGTAGATTGATATATGTATGAGTAAACAGCTTGTGTTTCATACTGATTTTGAAGTTTTCTAATAAGAGTGCTCATGCTTTGTCCACTTATTGTACTTAAATAAAACACATGGTGTAGATTATTCTTGTTAATTAATTAATTTCTTTAAAGTATGTCTAATGCTAGTATTCATATATGTTTCCAATCCTGTTACAGGTATATTTCTATCTCAGTGTTAATTTGATGCAAATAGTCCTTTCTGGCACACTGGACGTTTCCAGTAACATACAGCTAGTAATGACAGCGCTTTATAGAGATTCTTTTCAGTTAATGGGTCATTTTGCATAAGGAGACTGGTGAAAAGGGCAATGTTATCCTTTAATTTATAAATGCACATTAACATGTAAGAGGAAATAGTTCATTTTGCCTTTGTATCTACTACTGTTACTACCACTACTAGAACGTCTTTTTGAGTTTTAATACACACACTGCAGAAAGTTTAAAAAGCTCTTGAGTGCAAATGATGGTGACAGAAAGGCCACAGTGTAGTGGTGTGATGCTGACAAAGTTCCATATATTAATCTGATTTAAAAGAAAATTTAAAAAGTGATTTTAACAGGAAAGAGCTCTGCCGTAACAGAGGAACTCAACTTTGCTCCTAGATAACAAACAGCCTCCCCCAGATAAACACTGAAATATTTTTTTTGAAGATTGAAGAGGAATTAACTAAGTGCTGAAGACATTAGAAGAAAAATCAATTAAATACTGAGATGCAATCTCTGCCTCTGAAGTTTCCTAAGCCACAGAGCTGTGGGCTTCTGTTGGGGAAGTTGCAGTCTGAACTGTCATGTTTTCTTTGCAAACACTCAAAAATTCCTGCTGTGGAAAGAAAGGCAAATGAACTGGATAACCTAGTACAGTTGTTCTTAAATGATGCTGTAAACAACTCTTAATGTGAGATTGAATAGCTTCTAAGGAATAGCTTTTATCTTCTGTAGCTTCTAGATTAAATTACTGGGGACGGTGGAGGTATGATTGAAGCATTGTGATGTTTTCCAGTAATCAAACCTATCACTTTTTTTATATCTCTTTATTTTTCAAATGTTTTATTTTTGATATGGGAATACATTTGCCTAAAGAGAACTCTGTGTGAACTACACAGTTGCACCATCACATGCATTAGACCTGCAAGCTGACAGTTTACAGGGATCAGGAAGATTCCTTTCTCCTTTTCCTGCAGTGTATCAGCAGGGAAATGCCTGTCTTCCCATAAGATGCCTGAGATTGGCTGTAGCTGCAAATAAATTACCGAACAGGTTTGAGCTGTGCTTACAGTATTCACAGAGAATTTATCTAAGTTATCTGTTTGACTTGAATGTCCTACTGAGATGCTCGGGGTCATGCTAGTTATCAGATTTGCAAAGGAAGGGGGATTTTTCTTCCAAGTTAGAGTTGCAGATAGCTGAGGCTTCTTCAAGAGATAGCCTGTAGCTTATATCCACACTAGTATATTAAATAAACATGTTAGTTACTTTTTTCCTACACTAAGGGCCACTGCCACAGATCTTGTGTCCACACTAGTAAGCTGGCTTCTCCAGAAAAAAACTAGTGTTTTGTCTCTTAATAATTGATTGTTGACATGTCCACAAATTTTTTTGGGAGTTCTTTGAGATTAGTTGTTGTCATGGGCCAAATCGGTGCAAGAAAATTTTGAAAAAATTTTGGTAGACTTTGAAAACAGCTTGATAATGCAGATAATAGAATTTCGTTGTCCAATGTGATCCCTTTCACTTTTTAATACAGTGATGTAGATGTATACTTTAGCATGGTGCCTGCTCGTATCCTGCCAAAAAAGACTAGAAATTTTTCCATTTAAAATGTTATTGGATGGCACACTAACTCTTTCCGTTTGATCCATGGCGTGACAGCAGTGTACTGCTGCTCCAGTATTGAGCATCCTATTGAGCTCATAGTGGTCTATCTCTGCAGTTTCCTTCTGGCTGATGCATCAGAGTTGTCAATGACAGCTGTACATTCATCATTCATTTCCTGCCTGTCTGATGCAGTTCTTCTGAAGCCCTGCAGGCATGCCCAGAAGTCCCACATCCCTCTTCCACATCTGCCCTCATAAAAGGCCTTCTGATTTGTTCAGGGCAGGAATGGCCATGTAGTAAGAAATCTTCCCTCTACCCCTTTTCCATTCCACTTCCCCAATGTGGTCGCATTTTAGGGTCATTACACTCACTTTATTAGGAGGCATGTGATCTCTTCTGACTTGGGCAGAGGATTTTCTTGGCTGTCTCAAAATGATTAGGCTTGCATCTTATCCTGAGTTTTTTTACAACATACATATCTGTGTTCTTGCATTTGAATTGTGTGTGATATCCCTTACACAGTCTGTCAGTGACCCGAACAACAGTTTTACTGAATTCTTGTGACTGTTACAATTTTTAATGTTTGATTGAGATAATTGTTGGCCTGAGAATATCCCTTTTTATTGTCCTCAGCTTCTGAAGTATCATCACCTTTGTGGTGTTTTTTTGGGAGGGGTCAGCTTTTTGTTTTGTTTGTTTCTGCTTTTCTTTTTTTTTTTTTTAATAGCTACTAGACCTATCCAGTTTCATGCGGAGTCATGAGGATTTGTCATTTCAGGGGTTTCTTGGCTTAAAGTTACTATCTGTCAAGTGTTAAATCTGTAGTCTTCTGCATTTTGGAATTCAGCGTCTGTAGACTAAATGGATTCCTTAGTCTAAAACTTCCTTGTGAGGGGAAGAGTGCGCGCAGGCACTGATCTCTTTTCTGTAGTGACCAGTGACAAGATCTGAGGGAATGACCTGAAGTTGTGTCAGGGAAGGTTTAGGTTGCATATTAGAAAAGAGTTCCTTACCCAGAGGGTGGTTGGGCACTGGAACAGGCTCCCCAGGGAAGCGGTCACAGCACCAAGCCTGAAGGAGTTCAAGAAGCATTTGGATGATACTCTGAGGCACGTGATATGACTCTTGGGGCTGTCCTGTGCACAGCCAGGAGTTGGACGCGATGACCCTTGTGGGTCCCTTCCAACTCAGCATATTCTGTGATCCTCTGATGAAGAAAGTTAGAGGAAGTGGTGTCAAAACCAGAAAAAGACAGGTTGGTCTGATTTGGTTAAATCATACAGAGAAGCAAATGATGGAAGCAAGCAATTTGGTACATAAAAATTTTATGAGCTTTCAAACAAATCGTGAGCAGAAACCATTCATATGAAAGGAAAAAGAGCTAAAAATGAAGCTTGAAGATGATGTAGATAAAGTAAGTCATTGGACATCGAAAATTTAGAGAGTTTTTTTTTCTGTTAAACTGAGGCCTAGGTGAGTGTATGAATGCTCCTTACAGGAAATTAATTATTTTCTATAAAATGTGAATATTTAATTAAGCCATAATTAAGAACATATTACTACCCAGGTATGTTCTTGCAAAAATAATTAGTTATGTTTCTCTTAGTTTTATTATCTAATTTAAGTTTCATTGTCATCGTATTTTCTTAAAAATGTTAGCCCATGCATAACGAAGACCACACACTTCTTAGCAGAAATTGAAGGATACCACGGTGTTTGTTTTTCAAAAATATGACACAAACAAGGGACTTAATTCGTATCATTCTCTCCTATGAAAGTTCTTTGTGAAAGTGAACTGAAGGTGAGGAGCAACTTCAGATGCATACCTGTATGAGAGTAAGCTGATCCAGGCCATAAGGGCAAGTTTTCAGCTCTGCTGAAGTCAGTGACAGCGTTTTACTTGAGTTCAATGGAACTGGCTTTATTATCAAACATCTTTTTTATCTAAGGGTATATGCCTTTCACTGTTTTTTCCTACTACTGTTGGATACTAAAAAGCATTAGAAGACCAATAATTCCCATGTATTACAGAGACTTAGTTCTGTTCAGTTCTCAACTATGTTCTAAAGAATTTAACTAGGGTTTTCTCACTAAATAAGACTGAGCCCTCTCTCCTTTCTTTAAGGAGCAAATTATACTTGAACTTCAATAGGATTGAGTTCAGGCATTGTCCTGAATATAGAAATAAGAAGTTTGATTACTTAAATATGTAAAAGGCAGGAAATGATCAATAAAAATCTTTTGCTCTGTATCTTCATCATCTTAAAATTTTATGATGTACAAAACCTGATTATATTCCAAGATGTTTTTATGAGAATGGTGATTTGATTATCTTCCCCTCCTCCAAACTGTAAACAGGAGAGCAGTGAGAGTTTGAACCACCTTGATGAGATTAGTGCATATGAACATTTAATTTTAAAGTTATAGCTTAATCCCACAAACTGCTCCAAATTCAGTACCTCCTAAAAGTCATAGGAATTCCATGTGGTCACAGCAGTCTCCACGCATAGAGAGTTTAATGGATTTGTTCTGGATTTTAAACTTTGTTATTTTGTCCATGGATTTGTCTTGCAGACAGACTGTAGCAGTGAAAAGTATAGAACTGATTGGACTTCTACATGATAACAGTCCTTACATTATTTTTCACAGAAATGTCTGGTGGCTTGAAATTAGTAACTGTTTGGGTTAAAAATTAAAGCATAAAGTGAAAAAATATTTTTTTCATTTGCCTTTCAGAAGAGTAGAAATTATTCTTAAACATACTGCAAGCAAATCAGTATAAATCCTTGAAAATTAATGGCATTGTAGGAACATTGTTCATTGTATCACTGTATCATAGGATTGCATATTCAAAATATGAAGATGTAATTAATGAGTTGACTGCTGCATGACCAATGCCATTACTAAAACCTATGTCGCAAAAAACATTTTAATTCCATTGCTGGCTCCAGAGACTTGTATATTAACTACACAAAAACTCGTTTAGCTTCTGTATATGAAGAATGAAAATTATCCTTTTAAGATTTTTTTTAGCTTTTTGCAAAATGTTTTTTCATTTTAGTTTGTCATCAAATACTCTTAAGACACAGTATAAACACGGGAAAATAATGAGGAGGGCACTATTATGGCAGTTCATAAGATTGTTTTCAAAAAAAATGGTATAATCATTGAGATTTACATTTTTTGACTAGAATCAAAGTCTAAATTAGTAAGTAGTAGAAGTTACAATTAATATTGTTTAGTTGATAAGTGTGAAAACTATAAGAGGCTTTGAATTACGTTCATTAAGTAAAAGTTAAGTGTTACGAATCAGTAGCAGTCTATAGATAGGCTGCTGTAACTTCGTAACAGAATGGTAGACTGCTTTGTGGAGCCGGTGATTATAAAGATCCACTTTAACCATTTTTTTCNCACTTTAACCATTTTTTTCTTACTGGCAGGTGCCCCACTGGCCTGAGGCCAGCAGCTCTGAGTGTACGGCAGCTTGTGGTTTACACCAGAGCACAGAAAATGCCGACACCAGCTGGCTGCACATAATTAAACTGATTGCGGTCTGACAACTTGGACTGTGATACAGATGTGTGATAAATACACAAACTATCTTACAAATGTGATTCACTGACGTATGTTATCTACTTTTTTTCTCCTTAACAGATATGATATCTGCACTTATAAAAACAAGCCTTGTGGCACACTGGGTAAGTATATAAAGAGAAATTTCAGCTTGTGTTTGCTGTTTTGTTGCTTTATACTTAGCTATGGATTTATTGACTGATTGGATCTTTTAAAGTTTGTGCTTTTGAAATTTTTATAAACATGAACAATAAGAGGTAATCTAGGTGGGCTGTGGCTTTGATACATTACTAGAAGTTTGAATTATGTGGATTTCATCTCTGGCAGCTGTCGTTCTGATGAAACCTAGTAGATGACTCAGTTGTACTTTTTACAGAAGACAACCTACTGTTTATTTCCTTTTAATTTGTCTCCATAATCTAGTTAAAAAATACAAGTGCAAAAATCCTCAGGAAAATTAAAAAACAACCAAAAAAACCCACAAACCTTACAAAAGAAATGGATTTTGAGGTTTATACTGTTGCTCTGTTGTACACAGTGAGTACAGCTTCATATTTTTCCTTTCACAGACGTAGAAAAATACAGCACAGTGACAGAAATTCCTTAAAACAATGCTTTGACAATGGAGAAGCACACCTTAGGTTAAGGATGGAGAGCTATTGTTGTCTCCATATATAAATTTGTCACCAAAAGTTGTTTACTGTAGTAAATAACTGTAGATTGTTACCTGTACCCATAAATTACCTTTAATAGTACTTGAATATATAGAAGAAACATTATTCAGAGGGCAATGTAACCTTTATTAAGATTTTGTTTTCAGTTTGCATCCTTTCATAAGCCTTTTTCTTGTAGGTAATTAAAGATAAAATTCTTAATCAGCTAGTTCAGATCAATAATACTCATTTCTGAGTCAGAGTTCATTATTGTATTTGCTTTGTCTTTCCCTGTATTACTGTATGCTTGATAACCTTAGCTCATGTTAATTTTTCTGCGAGTCTCTCAAGGCAGCACAATGCTTCTGGCAGAGGGAGGTAGTTTACATGGGAAAAGGTATCAGAATTTTGCCTGCTGTAAATATGAACAAAATCCACAGCTTAGTAAAAGGCATTTGTAAAGGCCATGTGCTTTAATAAAAGGCAAATGATGATGAATTTCCAAATGTAACTGAATTTTTTTGATGTTGAGGTGACAAAACTGATGGGACTGTGTACATTGATGTCTGAGAATTGGCTTTGCAAGTGTTAAAAGAAGAAAGGTTGAAAGAGCATACATTCATGCATGAACTATTTGATATTTTTACGTGATATTTTTAACACAGATCATTACTAGTTCTTACTGTATCAGATTTTGGCATAAAGGCAAATTCTGCTTCACTTGAATCCATTGTAACAGACTTTGGCAAATGTTTTATTAAACAAAAGACTTTAAAAAAAAAAAAACACTAAAAATAAGAGTCGCATATGGTATTAGTTCCAACTCAGTGTTATAGGAGTCTTGGCAACAAAACCATGACAATTTTTTTGCATTATAGGCATTGAATTGGAGAAGGGAGAAGGCCCTGTGGTCCTCTTTTGCAAGGCATTTGATATGCTTGAGTCCCACTGACCTCCAGTAACTAAAGTGAATCATAGATTTAAGGAGTCTGTGAACAAAAGTCTCATGTCTCAAAAGGTCAAAAGAAACGTGAATAATTGGTATTATAGGACGAAACAGAAGTAAAGGATTTTGTGTGATATAGACATCTGTATCCTCTTCCGGTTTCCTGAAGCAGGGAATCTTTCTATCTTTCTAGAAAAGCTAGACCTCAGATGTCTTTGCAATATGTCTGTGGCTCCAGTGAAGGCCAATTCTTTCTAAAATCTGAGCCATAAGACTGAGTTCTTAACTTGATCTCTGTCACTTTCTGCAAGCATGGTATGGAATTGCGTTATTTTGGTCCTGTTAGTTGCTGAAGCAAGTGCTTAGTTAGAAGATCTGAAGATGGAGATGACTTCATCTCTCAAATATGATGGACTTTACAGGGGAACCTGGCAGTTGTATATATGTATTGCCATGTTGTCTACAGAATTTCCTCGATTAGCACAGCATGGGTGAACTATAATTACTGTATTTTCTGCAGGTTCAACACCGCAAGAAATACACAGATTTTTCTCCATGGGTAGTCTGTTTTCTTTTGATGTTTTATGTTGTTTTCAGTCTACAGCAATGATTTGTTTATAGAAGTAGTACTATTTTGATGCAAATTCTCTAGACACACGTTGTCACCTTTCTCCCGTGTCAGTTTGGTTATCAGAGTAGTTTTGATGTATGTAAACTAGATTTGTTTGGGAGAAAACCTAAATCAGAACAAATACCCCAAATGCTCTTTATGCGCCTGTGGGAGACATTCGTTCCCCCCATGGGCTGTTTCCTTGTGATACCCCCTTTAGGAAGCTTTGAACCACATGTGCCGTGACTGTGTTCAGCCTACAGGATTCAACGAGTCCAACCTACACAAAAAAATACGTGGAGAGCTTCAATATCAGTGCTTCACTGTGTTGACCCACTCCTGTGGCTCCAAATTACTTGCTGATGTGGACAGAGCCAGGAAGCATTTGTCTGCTTATTACTTGCTTAGTGTTAGTCCAAATAGAATAATTTGATGCCTGCTCGTATAAACAGTATGCTTTCTCTCTGCCACACTCCCTACCCATTCTGCTTATCCCCCAATCAAAGTTACACTTTTCCCAGTTTTTTGTTGTCGGTATTGGTTGGGGTTTTTTCAGTTTTTTTTTTGTTTTGGTTTGGGTTTTATGGTTTTGTTTTGTTTTCTGGTGTTGGTAGTTTGTTTTATTTTGATTTTGGTTTGGTTTTGTTTTATTTTGTAGTGTACTGAGTTGTTTTGTAGTTGTGAGCAGGTAGTTTCCTTAAAGGAAGGTTTATTGCTTCTTTCAGATAAGAAATGCTAAGGGAGGAATACATTAAATAAATCCAATGTTTAGTGGCACTAAGTTATGACTGTAGTATGTATGTAATAGTATGTTGCCAAAGAATGTGCAAGATACAAAAGAGCCATAGCCCATAAATGCCAGTGGCTTTCTCTATCTAAAGAAAGTTTTTAAAAGTGCTTGTAACACAATAAGGTTTAAATTCCAGAAGATGATGGGTGATAAATGGAAAAGACTTCCATGGTTAAATGAATGCTTGTTATTAACATGTCTCCTCTCTTCACTGATGCATTGAGTTTTGGGTTTTCAATTTTTTTAATGTACCATATGAGGTTTTTCATAGCTAAAAAAGGTTGCTTGTATGTTTTTATGAACCCACTAAACTTAAACAGATTTCTTTAGAAAAATAATGTGGATACATTTTGCTTTCTTCGGGCTCAAGAATGTTAAAATAGAAATGCTTTCTTGAATTCCCTCTCCTGGCTCAAGTTACTAGGTGGTCCCAAGTTACCAGAAGTAAAATTTATAAATCTAACCCCTAGTCTAGACATTTTCCAGCACTGACTGCAGTTCAAAAAATATTAATGTCTAGCCGGCAAAGTGAAATTCCCCCCAGTGATTTTGTAAATGACTAGAAAGTTAACCTTTTGCCAACTGCTCCTTCTGTGCATAGAAGTTATTAAAAAGAATCCAGCCATTTAAAACTAGGGCTTTTAAGACTGAAACACCTTGGCATGACCCTTCGTGTCTCCTTCTGTTTATTCAGGCTTGGCCTCTGTGGCTGGAATGTGTGAGCCTGAAAGGAGCTGCAGCATTAATGAAGACATTGGCCTAGGTTCAGCTTTTACCATTGCACATGAGATTGGTCACAAGTGAGTGAGTTTAAAAAAAGAATATGTTTTAATGTATCACCTTTTTAATATTAGTTTAATAATACATGTTTTTTTCCTGCACTGTCTCTATTCCTGTGCTCCATGTTTCTGTATATAGTATTAATGAGTGGCAATACATTTTATTTAGAATATATTACCAGAGGCTTTAAATTTAGAACTGAAGACTCGTTTACCCTTTGATTTCAGATTCCAGCTAAATCTATCCTTCTGAGATTTGAATCACAACCCTCCTGCTCTGTTTCATATTTTAAAATATTTGGCTTTGAAAATTTTCTTTCCCCCTTTTGTTGACCTTTTTTTATGAAACAAAAGCAGTTAAAATGGAAATTTTTTTTGCTTTTTGTTATTTTATCTTAAATATAATTCAAACTATTATTATTGAAACATTGATTCTGTTGTCAATATTCATATACTTTTAGTCTTCTTTCACTTGAGTGTGAAGTATCCAAAACAGTCATAGAGCAGTCATAGCATCATTTGTTACATTTAAAGCATCAGCATATAATTTTAAAGAGCATGTTGTTATGAAACTTCATAAAATCTGAGTAGTGTTTGGTCTAGAAATATTTCAGGCCTTCCCTCAAAAGAAAGCATTGTTAGTACATTGTGATGACTATAAAAAGACTAAGCAGCTTCTTTTATTGAGAGGTTTACTGCTTTGTTTACATGGGCTGACCAAGCTAAGTTATGAATGACATGCTTTTCCAGCCATTAGCTGATTGAACTGTTAAAAATTCCAGTGTAGACCGAAATGGAAGCTAGCAACCTGCTGATCAAAAAAAGGAATTGAAAGTAAACAGTTATTTCTAGCCCACCTATTGTGTGAAATAATTACTGGCTAACTGTGTTCTCATTTATACTACGTATTAAAAAAAACACGGTAGCATAAATGACTTTCAGAATTCAAAAGCAATTCAAAAACATATGTAACTCCCCTAATCTTCATTTCCTTCCTTCCTTCCTTCTTCTCCCTTACTTGCATGAACTGAAAAACATAGGGTAAAGGAAAATATATTTGCACTGTTGAGGAAAGTGTTCCTCCAATCACTAAATACTTATAGTTCTGAAATTCCTGTAAATAACGTCTTGTTAGGTAACCTAGCTGTGAATTTGTCCCATGTTTAACATAAACCCCCAATCTTCCAGTATAATATTTTCATTCTATTTCATATTCCATACAGCTACATTCTCACAGAATCTGAGAATAGTTAAGGTTGGAAAGGACTTTTGGAGATCATCCTAGTCCAACTCCCCTGCCACAGGAACATGTCCCGGTGGGGTTTGAATGTCTCCAGAGATGGAGACTCCACAAACTCCCTGTGCAGCCTGTTCCAGTGTTCTGCAACCTTCAGTGTAAAGAAACTCTTTACACTTCCTCATGTTGAGGTGGAACTTCCTGTGTTTTAGTTTATGGCCATTACTCCTTGTCCTGTCGCTGGGCAGCAGAGTCTGGCATCATCCTCTTGACACTGGCCTTTGAGATGGATGTTATTCCAGACATACATGAAAGTAATTTAATATATGCAGGTATTTTATCATGCAAAGCTGGCACGATGACCAGAATCGATTTGAGGAGCTTACAGTGGTTAGAATCCAAAAAAAGCAATATAGCGATAGCATATATCCTGTGATCACAGGAATGTTTTTAACCATCTGTGTTTTCTATGTTCCATATCTTTTGAATGCTTATACGTAAAGTCCTTTAAAGTTCTGAAATCTCAGCTCTTCAAGGCTTTCAGCTAATTCTGTAGCTGGCATGATATATCAAATGCTGGCTTGAAAAGAAGTAGAATTTTTTTTATATCTAATGCACAGTCATTAAAGGAAGTTGCACTGCAAGCTTGGTGTTGAAAATTAACATACCGTGTAGATATCATCAGTAAAAGCTGGTGTGTGAGTATGTGAGCAAAATATCTTCAGGTTTTGTAATGTTTTATGGTAGCCACGCATCACTTGTTCTGTTCACACTGTGACTAAATGCCTCTAGGACTATACCAGAGTTGTTATTTCATCTCAACTTCCTAGTTTCCAGTACCCATTTGAAATCATTTGCATATGTGAGTAAAACAATTGTTCCAGAGAGCCTTGTAAACATATTTCTTTGGCTGTACCTCTTTTCAGACTTGGGAATAGGAAATTGACTTAATTGTCGAATGAAAAATAGAAGCATTTAAGGGACTTGCCTACACTGAATATGTCACGTAAAACAAAAAAGCACTCAATTACGTAGAATCACTGAATGGGTCAGGTTGGAAGGGACTACAGTGGGTCATCTGGTCCGGCCTCCCTGCTGAAGCAGGGTCATCCTGAAGTGCATTACACAGGATCGTGTCCAAATGGTTCTTGAATATCTCCAG
>VZRE01010491.1:145484-254309 GCA_013396775.1 Cephalopterus ornatus | reverse complement strand
CTTTCTTTCTTTCTTTCTTTCTTTTCTGCCATTGGCCTTGTCTCTCTTCCCATTTTGTTTTAAAAAATAATTTCTGCAAAAGTTTCCAAAGGATAATTATCTCGGGAAAGACTTGTGTTCTCTGGAAGCCAGTATTGTTAAATACCTGTGGATTTACTTCAAAGGAGAGGAAGGTTTAAATACAGAATTACTGGCAAATTAGTTAATTTCTAATTTTCATCTGCCTATTTTAGATTTGTAGCTACAGACAAACCTCAGTGTAGGACAAACTTTAGCTTAAGGAGGCACCATTATTTACTATGAGATAAGGGTCAGAAGCAAGCTCTGGAAACAATTTGTCAATAAACCCTGATAAAACTAGGAAGCTATTCATGTGGTTTGTATTGCCACTAAATCTTTTAAAGCACTATTTATCATGGTGACAGCCACCAAATAAATCCAACAATTATAAAGGAACACTGCTAAACAGTTTCAACACTACAACGCTGAGCTGGAGCATCAAATACTCAGCTGAGCCAGGTTCTGGGAAGACACTAGAAATACCTCATAGCCACTTAGTGAAGAAAAGCATATGGGCTCATGTAAATGAACTTTACTACACAAAAGTGATGTACAGAGGAGAGTAACCAATGATGCTTGCCATCTGTGCAGCATGAAAGGATACCTTGAAATTAGAGCAGGGTGAGAAAAGGAATCAGATGTAAAGGATACTTTCTCTAAAGATGGTTTGCAGTCAATTGTTGTCCGTGGAGAATGATAGATACATCTTACCCAGGCAGTGATCCTGCACATAAACAACAGTTGCAATGTTAGCACCTTGTATGCTATTCCTGATATGTTTAAAACATTAGACAGTTGATCATGGGAAGAAGAAAGCCAACAGCACTTAAAGCTCAAGTCACGAGATGGGTACTTAATGAACTGGGTGGGTAGAAGACTTTGACCCTCTGGTTCTCTCGTGTTTTGTCCCTATTGAAAAGCTTTGGGCACACACAGGCTGTGTTGGCTTGTGGGTTAGAGAAAGGCCTGGTTTCTCTGCCCAAAGCTCATGAGATTGCTTGATTTTCTTTGAGGATTTTCACCAAAAGAGCCTGTGCCAGATGCTATGGTACTTGCAGGCTAGTCTGGTTCAAGGCTCTGTGGAGGCAAGCTGCACAGTTCCCTGCCTGGTTCTTTTACCAGGCCAGAAGAGCCAGAACAGATCTCTTCTAACAACTGTGCAAAGAAAGAACCTGGAAAGGCTGGTACCCAGTATTGTTTTAAATAACAAACTCTTGGAAGAAAGGGAAGCCATCAGTTTTCTGCTCTGTTACTGTTGGATAACTGAGCTCAGCTTTTTGTCTTGCTCATATTTTTTTCCTTTGTTTTCCCTCTTCCTACATCTCAGTCACAGTCCTGAGTGCCCTAACAGGCTCAAATTGCCCCTACCTTTCCTCCCATTCCAATAGTCCCTCCCATCTCCTATTTCAATAATATTTTCCCCATGACATACCCTGAATCTAGATTTAGGTAATATAAGTACAGCAAATGAGTCAGAAAGAGATGGGGCTAACAAGTCATACATCTACTACCACTCCCTCCCTCGATTTGTCTCTGTTATTATATCCCACAAACTTGACCATTGTTTGTTCTTTCAACTTGCAAGTTATTAAGGCCAAGAACTCTATCTTTGCATGAATTTGGGCAGCAAACCACTCAGTGGGGACCTAATTTCTGCTTGGGGCATTGCAATAATATTAGTTAAAGTAACTGAGAGTCTCAGGTGTGCTTTGGCTGGAGTTGAACCATAACAAAAAGCAAGCCTCTGGACTATAAGCAAGGCAGAAGCTTATTCAGCCCTGACAGTGGAGTTTCTCACTTTTGCCAAACTTGGAATAGCAGTTTATATTTTTCATTCCTGAAACAGTACAGCAGATTCCCTGTAGGGAAGCCTAGGGGTTCTAGCCCAAGTTTTTACTTAGTGAGTTGAGGACAGAGCTGAGAAATGTCCTAGGGACACATCCTTACATCCCTCGTGGTACACCTAGATGAAAGCCATCTGCTAAGAACTCAGTAACACCACATCCCACTTGACCCACCTGCAGTCAGAGCTCTTCTCTCTGTCCAGGGCTTCACTCTCCAGGCTGAGTACCTTGGCAAGTCTGCTTTGTGTCCAGCCAGATTCTGCACAGAGCTTTTAACTCCAATTAGGGGGTTTGTGTTTCCTTTGTATTTTCACTACACATCCAGATATGACTGGAATTTCTGCTGATTTTAAGAGCTTTGCCTCCAAGGCAATTAGATGGTCTGGCACCAGCTTTTAGGCAAATAAATTCTTTTGTCCATACATGTGGATATATTTTGTCAGGAGTGGTGCATCTATCGCTCTGTTAGGCAGTTATCTCAAGCCCACACCTTGTAGACTGAGATATATCAGGTTCTATTTACCTTTGTATGCAGGCATCAGTCATTTGCATCCATGTATATGGCAGCACTGCCTGAGCAGCAAGTGGCAGATCCTTTTCCCTGCAATGACAGGGATATATTTTAAGATTTGTCTAATGCCCAGAATCACTGGTTTCACATGGTTTCCGGCTTCAAGACTGGAGCTGTCAGGCTGTTTTAACACAGCAGAATGTATCGAGACAGATAGCTAGCAAGAGGGGAGTCACGAGTAGCCAGCAAGTTCATTAACTCACAGACAGTTTCTAGAAATCTGGAAACAGGGCTATGGACTAACCTTGAATTTAGGAGTCCAGGCTTATTTCCACCTCTCTGCCACTGCACTAGTTTGTGAGCCTGGACAACAGGTTTCATTTCTCTGTTTTACCTCCTACCCATGCTTGTTCTGTAAATAACCAGGTCTAGTTACTCAATCCCCATTAAATTACTAGTAGGTTAAATTATTTTTCAAATATGAAAGCAGATTCACTGAGAGGTTGTAAAGCGATCTGTAAAGCTTGAATGGAAATGCCACCCCCACGCTCTTACCAGCCTGAGGCGTGAATCTCTCCCTAAATGGTTTCACAAGGTGACATGGCAAATCAAGTCAGAGAATAGAAAGCCGGAGATTTTAGTTTCTAGAGGTGTTCTCAGAAGATCGGATCCTTGTCCTCACTCTGCTTTTGTAGCTAGTGATTTCCTGAGAAAAACAATAGGTTGAGAACCAGAGGTGGGAGGAAAAAGAGAATCTTGCTGGCACAATGAGCAGGGTCAGCACTCAGCTTGGGTAGTACCCGTTTTGAACTTAGGTCTGCCTCTCTTTTGGAAAAGACAATTGAATAAAGGGAAGGAGCTTTGTAGAACTTTTGAGAGTGTTTTCAATATTGAAAATGTTGTCACAAAACTAAGCTAGCATAGGAAACGCATTAGATCAATGATTCATCATATTTAGTTTCTTCTTTGACAGTGGTTAATACCAGATACTTCAGAAAAATATGCAAGTAACTTTATAAGTAGATAGTCCAAGGTTAGGCTGCCCAAGACAAATTTCTTCCTAAAGCCAGGTAGCTGGCTGATGGCCTGGTCCATGAAGGTTTGTTTCCCCACAAGAGTAGTTCAAACAAGATGCAATGATACACTGATTCCATAGATTACTTAATCACTGCACTGAATTATTTGTTTTTCCAAAGTACAAGTTATTAGAACCAGAACAGGAAGGAATGTTTTGAACTGTCTTGGTTTCTAACCTACCCAGATGAACCAAAGCACTGGGAAATTATTTTAGGTGCTCTTCAAAGGGAGATGTAAGAGAGTGTGAGTCTTGAAAATATCCATTGCATCCATTTGTGGGGGCCATGCCTCTATTTTCTACATGATTCCTCCTCAAAAGAAAATGAATAGTCAGAAACAGGTTTGAGTAGTTTTCATACTTTTCAGAGTCTGGCTCAGTCAAGTGCCTGAAAACTAATGTCTATTTCAAATTTACATATACCCATATTTCAGTAGATGAGGAACCAGTAAAACATTCTCTCACATAAAAATGTTCAGCTCTCTGACTTCTGGCAGTGTTCAGAAACCATGCAAACCCAGCATTTTCTTGTGGTATTTCTGCTTTTTTGGTCCTGGTCCCAGGATGAAATGAGAAACATAATAAACATCTAAAAACCTACTCATGGGAGCACTTCAGGTAGTTGCAGTCTGCCTCCAAAAACAGCTGATGACACTGGCGGATCCTGGGATATATTTTCTGCGTGTGGCAGCTCTCTTCAGGTACTTGCTTCCACTGCTTGTGGCTGACTGAAGTGTCTCCATGTATCTAATAAAAGAGAAACATTCAGATTAAACATTCAGTTTTAAACATTTTCACTGTAACTATTAGAGTTTGCATCTATCTTAAAACAGACACTAGCCATAATTGTGTTCTCTTCCTACCTCTTTCAAGCAATACATTTCTGAAGACAGAAAA
This sequence comes from Cephalopterus ornatus, assembly GCA_013396775.1. Taxonomy (NCBI): domain Eukaryota; kingdom Metazoa; phylum Chordata; class Aves; order Passeriformes; family Cotingidae; genus Cephalopterus; species Cephalopterus ornatus. The sequence continues at coordinate 249,922 of VZRE01010491.1, read as the reverse complement.
AAAAAAAAAAAAAGCTCATTCTCATCTTCTCAGTCCTTCTTCCAAATTCACAACAATAACGTGCAACCTTTTGATGATACTGTAGCCTTTAAGGGATCGTGTCTGAGGACACCATGAAGCCAGAAATACCTACTGGTCAGTAGCAACAGCATAGCTGGTCAACCTTGCCTATGTATGTGCTCTGGAGAGCATGGCTTGTCTGCAGTAAGGCCTTCTAAAGCCTACTTCTTCTTAGCTTTTCAAGGCACTTTCTATGCCTGGATGCTGTGGCAAGGCCCCACTTGTCTTGTGTAAGTTCATTGTAACCTCACTGTAATGAACTTTATGTAAATTATTTCATGGACTACACTTGGAGTCCTAGTTGGCAAATTATTTGGTTCTCACAAGTTAGTGCAGAGATAAACATAGCCGAGCTAGGCTGAGAACTGAGATAAAAGGATTAGCAAAGACAGATTATAGCTACCTTTCTGCCTCTGCCCATTACCCTGTGCAGAAGCTGCAGTTAGCCCACAGACACAGCATCATAGGCATTTAAGGCTCAGTGCCTTTGTAAAAGATTAGGAAATTTTGAGGGAACACCAGGATACCTAGGACTGTCATATGAAGAACTGTTTCTAAAAGGGAATTTAAATTCATTTAGGGTAGAACTGCCTATCTTCAAAGGTAGACTCTGTGAGATCTTCCACTGCTAGATCATTTCTTTGTGAGGAGGAGATTTTTCAACAACTACTAATTCACTAGCCAGACTGGGACAGGAAAGGACTGGCAAATTACAAGCAAGGTGACAGCAGTTTTGTTCTACTCCAGATTCTGGTCAACTGTCTCAAGTTTCTCCTGCATTAAATATTTTGAAGTCTCAGACACCAGCTGGAAGTTGGACAGAGGAAGAAAGCAAACACACAAAAGTTAATGAAATGCTGAGCTAAGAAGCCGATGTCCCCTGCATAGGTAAGGGAAAGAGACCAACTCTTGCCATCACCCCGGGATTTTTTAGTGTAGTACAGCCTTTGGGATTTATAATTCAGGCTGCTTGGGATAATGTTGTTCTGTCTTTTGCTGTAACGATCTCCCAGTGTGATAGAGTTACAATGAGGGCAGTACATAATGTCGTACACATTCATGTTTTCCAGGCCAGTTAAACAAGCTTTCATTTGTTTTAGGAGGAATCTATTCAAACTTTGGCAGAGCAAGTCAATAATTGTGAGTTTTCTTTCTTCCTCCCCCTTGGAATCCAGTCTGGATCACACATAGACATGATGTGGGAGGAGGAGAGAAAGGGACCTCCAAGAAGTTAAATGCCTCCCACCATTTATTGAAGCAAAATGATCCCATTTCATGCATTGCCCTCCACAGCAACTGTATTAATTGAGCACTTCATCCTGTAACAACAAAACAGAGAGGCCATCGCTCACCCTGCTGCAGTCCCAGCTCTGGCTCTTCTCTGAACTGTTTTTTTATCCATCCTACCCAGACAGACCCTCAGGTTGTGGCCTCTGGAGCCATCTGTTCCAAGGCCTGATCCAGATTTCTGGCCCTACTATGCCTCCTGCTACTGACATCTGCTCTGTCTCCAGCATATTTTGGGTGTCGCTGGCATTCAGCTGTGCCTTTCACAAGACATTGGTTTGTTCTGCACTTTAACCAGCAGCTAACTGGAGCTCTGCCCCATTAGCAGCACACTGACCCACCAACTTTCAGTACTTATAACTGAAATGAGCTGAATCCTGAAGAAATTACATGTAAAGGCTACATGTAAAACAGTGCCTACATTATATAAACTTGTCAGTAGCTTCCAGTTGGTGGGTGGTGAATGGAGATGGAGGATATAACTCTGGGAGTGCAGACTCAAAGAAATGTGGAAAGTTATTGTAGAATCCTCAAAAGGCAGCATCTGCTTCCCAGACTTTAAATGAACCCTAGCAATAAAAAAGCTGAGCCAGAAATTTTAATCAACTGCCCCAGTAAGGTGAGCAGTGCCACGTGCAGACTTCATATGAGCCTGGTCTATAGAGGATTTTGTGAATATGGTGGTGAGCTCTGTCTAAAACCCTGATAAAATCCTCTAGGATAAACCGTAATTCATGGCCTAATCCTTTCCCTCACTTCAGTCACTGAATATTCACACTCTGACTTAGAGGCAAGTTAAAAGAAGAAGTACGCTCACCTAGCATGCACAAGAAATAAGAAAAAGTCCAGTAACTAGCAAAATTGTACTGCACCGATCCTCTCCTAAATTTCATCTCTTACAGGTTGGATCCTCAATCCATCTCCTTTGTTTATCCCTCAAGTGTAAACCTCTTCAGCTCACATTGTTCTGCTTCAACAGCTAATTCCATGTGAGTCATTGTGCTGGAATGCCAATAAATATGGCTGTAACCATGCCCCAGTTTGTTGCTGCAGATCATTTTGGCAGAAAGTTAGGCCTGTTCTTATCTTTGTTTCTGCAACTCTTCTCAAAAAAAAAAAAAAAAAGAGCTTCAGGCTTGGATGTAGCCTTTGGGTGCAAAAACAGGAGAAAAAAAATTTAAAACAACAGAAATGGTTCATACATGGTTGAATTCACCTACAGAGAGAGAAGCTTCCGAAACTCTCTGAAGTGGGAAAGTCCATGCTGCCCTCTATGAGGATTACTCTCCATTTCTGCTAAATCAGGCAAACTATTGTTATTTGCTATTTGTGATAGGATCTAAAAAGGGAGGGCCCAATGTGACTGCTGTTAGGTAGGGGTCTGTTTCCCAAAATCTGTTCCAATGATGTTTCTGTGGTTAAATTTGTTGCTCATAAATTACTTAGCGAATATTTAATAATCCTGTTTCCTTCCGTCCTTCCATCCTTCCTTCCTTCCCCCTTCCCTCCCTCTTTCCCTCCCTCCTGTTCTTTTTCTCTTTCAAGTACCTATTAAACCATTTTTTTTTGGCATTTATTCCTCAAGAATAAGTTGTCAAAAAGTCCTTCAGCTGAAGTGAAATCACAATCAGGCCCACGGCAAACTTCTTTCCTGATAGGGTTGTCCATACTGGCTGATTAAGGCTGTCTAATAAGATCTATGTTTCTGGGGCCTGGAATGCAGTGCAGTAACTGAGATATCTATTTATAAGCTAGTTGAAAGATAATTCTGTTTATCTAATACTTAATCTCTTGTATGAAATTTTACAAATAAATCAGTCTGTTGGATATTGCCCTAGTATGAATAATTTCTATCCAGAAATACAAAGCAGAAAATCACACGCAGTGCAACATTCAGTCAAAACTGGTTCTGCGCAGATTCCTTTGAAAATCACTTTGGTTTACGTCACATTAAAAAAGCAGGGCTGTTTAGGCTGCAGGTTTCTAGCCCGACTAGTCAGGGCATCACATCTCAAAATACTGTGATGTTGTACTGTACCCTTTGCTCTGCCTTGACCAAGGGGACTGCAGCTGGCAGCACTCTGTGGAGGGGAGGCAGATTGTTCCCAGTTTCCAGTCCCAGCCCAAAGGGGATTCTGACTCTTCACATCACCTTTGCTGCTTTGGTGTTCAGCAATGCTTTTTAATGAATGAGCCATTATCCTGAAATTGCTTCGACGTGAGTGACACTGGCTGGGAGCCAACACACTGTCTTGACAATTGGAAAGTGTTACTTTATTTGTGAACATCCTTCTTTTATATATCTTTTTAATGACACCAGCTTCTTGTTTCTAACTGCAGTAATATGCAGTCTCAAGGCCAGTTTTTAAGCCTGGGTCCCTAAACCTGTATTTATTCACCTAGAAATAGTTATGTCTAGTGATTGACATTCAGCATTGCTTCCCAAACAGGTCCACATATACATCAGTGTTGCTTCCCAACTATTTTCTGGTGACAACTGAGTGTAGGAGGTCAGCTGCAGGGCAGGGCCATCACATCAAAATAAAGAAGGGCATAAGCTTTTCTTTGTATGTTTTCTGGGAGAAGATAATTTCTTCATCCAAGACTTCTAAATGAAGTTGTCACAGTTTCATTGCAAACTCCTTGATAAAAGCTAGGTAAAACAAATAAACTGCATTTGTGCTTACAGCGTATGATGAAGGAGTATGTATTCGGGCCAGGGGAAGATCCCATTAAATCTACTTATACTGGGTTTATGCTTACGCAGTACAATGCTTTTACATTGTTCCCCAGGGTGGTGTGCTGGGATTGTCATTGATGATGACAGTGACCTTTAGCATCCTATGCTGTCAGAATCCCATTTCTAGCAGCTTGGGTTGACCACAAAAAGCAAATTAAACAAGACTCCAAAACACACTAAAATTTTAAAGAAAATAATTTTTTCATCTTTCTGTTGTGGAAGTTAAAGCAAACGCAATGCAAAGAGCATTACCTGAGATATCTTTTGCACTGAATGAGTCTAGGGGAAAAAGCCTTTTATAAATAACTGCAAGTATATAACTATGTACATTATATATATCTTTTTTAATGCAGGTGCATGAAGGTATGTGTATATGGATGTATAGGTACTGAGATGGTGCTGGAAATTCTGTCCAACATAAAGAAAACATTTCTTTTTTCAATATTCCCTGAAAATCTGTCCTCAAAGGGGAACATTCCTTATAGGGTACCTTGTTATCAACCTTGGCTTCATTAACAGTAACCACTGTTAATGAATTGACATTCATTGACCTTCTCATCATTGACAGCAACAGACTAGAGATGTCTATAATTTACTGACAAGAAACTATTTAATTCTCTTAACTGTTGCTACTTGTAGATCAGTCAGCATAGCACTCCAAGGTAAGGTCCAAATCTTGGGATGATATAAGATAAGGTCTGACTACAAGGTCAGGCTGTGCCTGAGATCTCCTTGACTCAAGTGCTTTGCCCAGATGAGCCCAGGGTGCTTTGATCCAGAGCCAGTTGATTCCTGCAGTGCCACCAGCACAGCCTGAGTGCCCAGCACCAAGGCCCAGGTCCTGGCCCAGAGGTCCTTCCAGCGTTGACCTGCAGCAGCAGGAGCCAGCTGAGAACCAAGAGGTTTCCAGATCGCTCAAAGCAGAGCTCAAGGCTGCTTTTGACTGATTTGTTTCATGCATGAAATTCCTCCTGGCAGATATCCGAAGTGACTCCAGGAATGTGATCCTTCAGTATCCTACCACCTGTCGTGAGATGTATGGAGCCACTGTAATCCTACATGCATCGTCAGGGGAACATTTTCGGGCATCCAGGCTTTGATCCATACTTGGATTATGCCGATGTTTCAAAATGAGTCTAAAAGAAATGATGAGTGTTTAAGAACATAGCTTTTTGTTTTGTCCTGGAATGAGTTGGGCTGCTTCTTGGAGCCTCCTTGGCAAAGGGCACACGCCAGATCAAAGATTCTTATAGCACACACAATCCATTTTTCCAGGAACTCCTACAAATTAGCATCTGTGGTTAACATAAAGGGTGGAGGTATTTTTCTTAACCTCATTTAAAATTGTTCAGCGTAATTATCCCAAAATACATGGATAAAATAAAAGTCCCTTAGCAGCTACCAGTTCTGTAGGGATCCCTTTCAGCTGCATGTTGCTGTTGGATATCTGATCAGGACAGGATGTGTTGGAAGCAGAGTGGAGCTAAACTGCTCTGACTGCTCTCAGAAAGACCACCTCTGTTGCCTCTAACAGCTGTAATGAGTTTCAGTGGCAGTACCCATTGGTTTCTCCCAGGAAGTGAGGAGAGAGGATGAACCCACTATATACTCAGGCAGCATGAGGTGGGAGGGGAGGATCCTTTTGGTATGCAATGTCTTAACTAAATCCTTCACTCATGCCTGAACTTCTCTGTGCTTCTGGATGTCCAGAAGGCAGACTGCAGATTCCATGGTCAGAAGGTGCAGAGGAGTTACATGTAGCTGTGGTACTACTTCCAGTCCAGCTCTCAGCTCTGGTGTAGCACAGGCAGGAACATCCAGCTGAGCTCCTGCCTCTCCTGTATCCCTCTATTCTGAGAGAAAGGGTAGAAGTGGAGAGCTGATCTGCTCAACAGCCTGGTGGAGGTAGTGGGATGGGGAAGGAGGCAAAGACGTAGCTGCCCTTGTCTGGCAACTTCATGAAGGATGCTGTTTCCAGCCTGAAAGACTTGAACCCAATCTGGGGACTTTGCTTAAATTGGCAAAGGCGTGTTCCTGACCAGATGAGGATCTGTACCAATGCTGGCAATTTGTACTGTCCAAATGAAAGTGCTTATGTAAAGAGGACTGAAATGCAGTCCAGGCACTGGTGTAACAAGCTGGCACTGCCGGTGAGCAGTGGTACCCTCTGCCCAGGCTGGACATTCCTCAGGACTCTCCTTTTAGCTTGGGTTTGTGCGTTACCTATTGCAACAGCCAAGTAAACCACATGTGTGCTCTGTAAGGGGGTTCTGCAGTGACCAATAACAGTACAGAGAAAACCATGCAGAGGCAAGAAAGATTTGACTCCAGGGAGCTCTCATGGCTGATGCTTTCCCTTTGCTGTCCTGGAGGTCTTGAACAAGGCTACAGAAAAGGGATGTCCCCTCAAAGCAAAACTTGGACTATCACTAAGCTCAGATATTCAGTTGTTGCATTCTTGTTTGCTGGAAATGTGGATGTTTAAAAACAAATAATATTTTACACTTTCTTAAATGTTGTTGTTGTTTCATTATTTTAGGAGAAGGTATATTAGGACATAATGTAAAAATAAAACAGTGGTTTTTCTACTATTTGTGGTCATCATAAAATCATGGGGAAAGAGGTCACTTATGCTGTCCCACTTCCCATTTCAGGACAATAGTAATAGCAAGCTGGGGCAGCCACCACAGAGCATACATTAGGGTTGTATTTTCTAGCTTAGAGTGTCTCCAATTACAATTGTTTGGATCCAGACTGGGTCACAGTTTTGATCAAATTTCTGGCATGTGCTATCCCTAATCTCTCCTCTCTTGTGAGGAAAATCTTGCTCATACAAAGTGAGTGCCATTTTCCACTAACTCTTGCTAGCCTGGAAATGGACATGAGGTAGAAATGATTAGGGAGTAGGCTGGTACATTAAGCCTTCCCATGACACTGTCCCTCAGTGCTCCCCCAGGACAAGGCCCTCACCTGCACCCTGTGGCTGCAGAGCCTCAATGTGTCTCTGGTCCTGCTGCCTGAAGAGATGGGTACTATGCTCGAGTATATCCCAGGGACACGGGGACAGAAGTGGTGAAAAGACATTCAACTTAGTGTGGTAATCCTGGTGCCGCCCAAGCCTCCATTGAAGATAGACAGGAGAAGGGAGAACACATTACTGGGCAAACTGGGAACCTGACCTTCAGACACAGAAAACCTTGTTCTGAAGTGGAAGGGCTTTCAGACCCTTCTGGGGGTTGTCAAGTGGACTCAGGCATGTTGTAGTGGCCCTCATGACACAGGAGGTGCAGCAGGCTCTAAGTTACTGGGGATGCTGAGCACACCAGCAAAGATGGGGAGTTTGGCTAAGAGTGGCTCTGAGATTGTGCTGTTCAACACATAAGCAGGACGTGCGCTTGGGTAACTGGGCCTGGATCCAGGAGAGGGTTGGGGACGCTTCATGTTTCTGTATTTGTGGGAAGTGAATTAATGTGTGCAAAATTCCATCGTGCTCACTTAACTTATTTATGAGAATATCACACAGATTCAGCTCTGAAGGCATCCAGAGCACTGCTAGCCTTTATTCATGGTAACATAAAGTCTCATTCCAACCTTTGATGCACTTCCCCACTCCCTCATTATTTAAAGTGTGGTTTTGCTCTAAAGATTGCCTGTATAAAATTGGCATCTGCTTCCTTAGCAGATATATTCCATGTGTGAAATCACAATACCGGTCCAGTGACTACAATGGCAAGAATTTTTTTCACTTGCTCCTTTTTCGTGTTGACGGTGGAGAGGCTGAGTTGCAGTCTCGAATCTCAGGCAGCAGCAGTACTGCTCTTTCCTTTTGACCCCAAGCTTTTAGCCAAATGAGGAAATGTGGACTATTTTCTTTAAAAGGAAAAGTGGCAATGAAGAAAGTCCTTCTTTTGGTACACATCTGTTAATACACTAAGGGTATGAACTGGTCACAAATCACAGGAAAAATCAGACAAAAGGGGATAATCTCTTGTCTTACACTTCTAACCCAACCAGACATCCTTTCTTTCTTGAATAGCTTTTATATTGCACTATTGGGATGGGGTTTTTTGAGGGCTTCTTTCGCATCTTCTCTGCTAGCTCCCCTTGGCTGTATGGCCTCTTTCCCAAACACTTAAGCCTTTGTAAAGGAGAGGCAGTAAAATCTCTCCCCCCTTACATGCCTCATGTGTACTTTCATCTGGGGTAGTGACACATACTTGCGTTTGATGTGGAGGTTCCTGTAGGTTTAATTATATGGTTTCTTGTGGAATGTAATAATTTCTTCAGCTATCAAGTGGTGGTCGTTGTGGCTGGCCAAAGACAGTATTAAACTTCATTAATTCCTGCTCAGAACAGTCAGGTTCTGCACTCATTCATCACTCTGCAATCACATGGAAGACAAAGACAGTCCCCAGTGTGGAGCTCTGGGGTAACAATGACATGCACCACACAGGGGTAATGCAGCATAGCCTAGTCTCAGGCTGTTTGAGACTGGGGATGAGACACAAGAAGGGGAACCTCAGCTTGACTTTTGGATCTAAAATGAATCTTTTTGCTTAAGAAATCAGAAAATTGTGATTGTCTGAACATAACTTTGCAAAAAAAAATCATAATAATGGTATTAAATAATTCAGAGATCTTCAAATATTTATCTGGAGAAATCTAGCCCAGGTTTTGTGGAATTTGAGGAAGATGATTGTTTTCTCTGGAAAGGTTTGCTGGGAGCAGGTAGGTTTGAAAAAAGGTATGCTGGCTAACCAGCGTGCCTCTGTGTGATGCTTGCTTGGTATCAGAGCACCAGAGATTGTCCAGAGTTGCAGGCTGATCACATAAATAGTGGGCATTTCTTCTAGCTAAAAACCCAGAAAATGCAAAAAATATAAGAAATTTTGTGTGTGTAGAGACTTGAAGACCTGACAGTTACAAAGCTAGGTTCAGTTCTGTGCCTACTTCCCTGTCTGTTGCAGAAGAGCATCTTGTGGGATGCTGGAACCTCCATGTAGGTCACCTTCTCTCCACAAACCTGGTAGTAAAATAGATGCCCTCACCCTGAGCTGCCCTGTACCCCTCTGAGCTATTAACAGCCCCCTTACGTGGTGTGGGGCTTAGAGCAGATGGGGCTCTGACTAATACCGTCTCACTAAGTCCTCTCTTATAGTCCCTTCCACTTTATGACAGACTTTATTACTGCAGCTGTGCACTGGCCTCATGGTTTCGATGATTTTTCCGTAATACTCTCAATCCCTTCCCTGCTCATTGCTCTGACTGATTGGTTCCTTACTCTCATATTAAATTATGTTACATTTTTCTGCAGCAAACTGCATTATACTGTATTAAAAGCTGGTATTTACCATCTGTTGGTCCAATCTCACTAACAAGCCAAACCCTTTTGAATAAAAGGCATTTTAGTCTGTACTGTCTCCAATGCCAGTATTCTCTACAGACCTGAAACACATAATTATTTTATGGACTATTCTGCAAGTAGATTCAAGCAGATGCCAAGGTGTCCTCCAGAATATATCTGTGGCAATATATTTTCAGGATTTGGCTTTCCAGTGCATAACAGGTAAGACAAGCAGCCATTGCAGCCTTTTTGCTACCCTCTTACAGTAATTAAAATCTCCTTTCACAAGTGCACTTTCCTTCCCTCTCGTAATCTGGTTTTTGATGTTGTTTCCAGTTTGATCTGTTCTATAAACCAATTACCACAGGCTTTCCCCTGGGGGGCTGTTAATTGCTGACTGCCTCAGAACTACTGGACCATTACACTAAATGCATTTATTTAGGTTTCTAAAAGATGCTCAATACCATTGTCCACCAATTTGCTACACCTGAACCTGGTAGAGTCCTGAGAACCTAAATGTCCCAAATCAGAAGACCCTGTTTCTCCCCTGACTTCCGTCTGCAAAGCCTGGGAGAAAAAATAAACCTCACAGGCCAATTCCTCACACAGAAAAAGGCAGCCTGTTTCAGTGCTTGATTGATCCACCAAGTCTGTTTTAGCCTTTTTGCTTACATTGATCTGAATTTGAAATATAAATGGGTCTTAAAAGGTAAACTTCTAGTTCAGTCTTTGGCAATGGCAGTGAGAGGGAAGGAAGGGTTGTGATGATATTCAGAAATGGCCCCAAGAGTTTGGAAGCATCTTCTTATTCCCAGTTGGAATGAGGTTGCTGTGAATTGGGACTTTGTGAGTGAATTAAGAGAGTAAATTAAGAAAGGGCAGAGGTGGCCCCAGGCCAGGAGGATATTGACAAGGTCAAAGTGGAGCTGGTACCTCAGGCTTTGCTATGAATTCACACGCAAAAAACCCACAGCAAGACACCTCAGTTTAAAAGGAGTTTGCTGAACATAGCAGCTCACGGAATATGTGTCTGAGGCTTGGTGCAGATTATTTCTTCACGTTAACAAATGTGCATTTTCTCCTGTACATGGGAATGTGTAACCCTTGAGTCTTGCTCTGCGGCTCCCTTACCAAAAGGGGTGCCTCTCCACAGGAACATTTGTGTAAGCCCCAGACTTGGCTGTGTTCTTCCAGCCCTGACTTCTGCACTGCTCTACATCCCTTGACTGTGCTTGCAGTGCAGATTTTTAAATGCTGTGAACTGTTATTAAAACAAGGCTTGTAAGGAAAGAAACAGCTTCTGCAGACTGAGGAATACAGTGTCAGCAAAAGAAAACTGTGTGTCAGCAGCATAACTGCATGTGTGAAATGATTCCTTACAATTATGTCTGTGACACAAGACAAAGCACTTCCATGTTCATCTGATACATTCTAACTAGTTTAGGGCTTCTTGGTGCCAGTCTCTTATTTCCACTGGTTGGCTAAAAAGTATAAACGTACACATTTAAAGATAAAAATATACCATTATACACAATAATAAAAATTAGTTGAAAATTTTATTGTTATAATACCACATTATAAAATGTTGCTATTGGGTGTAACATAATTATAAATATGTAAATAGCATGGGCGTGCTTTGAATCATTCTGCATGATCTTCTTCAAGAACAAGAGTTTGGCCTTCCCCATTCAGCTGTACAGAACATGGGCAAATAAAAAGCACATGATTTTTCTGCTCACTTGAGTCCCAATACCTGATTGTGAGCAACCTGAAGGACAAGCGGAAAAGAGAAAAGAGCCTATGTAGAAACTTGGGGGCATGAAAGTGAGAGGGTTTCTAGAGTCTTGTGCAATGCTTTGGAAAGTTTGCAAGAGTTGTGGTTTCACATTAGCTCTCTTAATCATCTGCAGGCTGGGAAATGTTAGGAAAATACCAGAAACTGCAGTGACACCAAGTATGATAACCTCTACAGAAAATGTGCAACCAGGTTTACTCTCAGGAGTAATGTGCTCCAAAGAGCTTGGGAAATTGATTCCTAAGCCTGTCTCCTGGTGAGGGTAAGGCATGAAATTGTCGTGAGTCAAATATCCTCTGACCAAGTTCTTTCAGGTTTTTCACACAAGAAGGGTTTGACGTTTAGTATCAAATTTACTCATTCGTAGATATTTGACATTACATGAGATTCTGATTTAACAGAGCGATACGGCAACATCCTGAAATCACAAGGCAAACACAACATAGCAATTGTGACATACCTCTGTATCGCAACACAAACATGATTCCCATTACCGGCTGACGGCAGCTCAGACGCATTGCTCTCTTCAGGGTCCATTGTGTTGGTTAATTTTTAAACTCCATGTGGGGCTGAGGCACAGACAGATTTCTGCCATGCTGGTCTGGCTGGCTTAGGAAGACAATACTCCCTGTTAATTATTTTAGGGAAGTCCATTTACACAACCAGTTGACCCACTCAACAGATACAGCTGTTTATCTCAAACAGAGGCCATCATCTGGTCCCCTTTGTGTTAAGTTCAGCTTCCTGTAAAACAGTTGTGGTCACTTCCTACATGCTTTTCTGAGCTTCATGAGCACATCATCCTTGCCTATCTTCTTTGAGCCTTCTTCCTTGGAAGGATTTCCTTGGTTTGCTGCAGAAGTCCTCTAAGCTTCAGAGTAGACAGTGACTCCATCCACAAAGTGGGCAAATGAATTCACACATAAAGCATTCCGGTTAGCAAGGACAGTATCCACACTTACATGTTTTAGAGACAGGATCCCACCATCTACACCTAATTTTTAATTGCTATCTACCAAATAACATAAGATAAACTCTTAGTTCTGGTGGCAATCACCAGCACCAGTGCATAACCCAGCCTGAACCCACTGAACTGCTCTGCCTGCCAAACTGGTGTGTTAAATCATCAGACTCTTCTGTAAACTGTGCCGTACACTGCGTAGCTTGAGTCTCTGCCATCAAAATAATAGTGTCCAGCATTTTTTTTACAGATGGTCATCTTTCTAAGTTTTGTGAGCCATTTTCTCTGTCTGGAGACCATACATGGCTAAGATTTATGTATATTTATTTTCAATGGCCTATTTGCTAACTCTACAAGATTGTGCATGCAACACAGGGCATCCAGAGCTCCTTAATCAAAGAATGGGGGAGGAGCAGGGGAAAGGACTGAAGATTAAACAAGTGAGACCAATAATAAGAATCATTTTTATAGCATTCTTTAGATTGAATACACTTTTACAACATATTTTTCTCCTAAATGATGTGTTCAGGCAGAGGCCCAATGTTGTAAAAAGACACATAATTGGCACTCAAACAGGTCTGAGTTATTGCCTGGTTGGTGTAATTTTACACCTGTCACTGCCCATATATTTAGAAAGAGTGAAAAAAACAGACCTGGGGTTGTTTCCCTGCTGGTTGCCTTCAGGCCGTGCTGACATGCTCGCTGAGTTTATAGCATGCCATTGCAAAGTGCGGTGCCTGCAGAGGCAAAACCAAGAGCTCATCTAAGACACAGCTTGTCGAGGCTCAGCAAGTGGCCTCTGGTTGCAGCACAACAGGAGCTGCACGGCTTTTCGGCTGTAGCCCAGCTTTCCCATCTCCTTTTTCAGGATGCAGGAGCGCACCCCCTGGGAATGCCCATCCCAACATGCCTCTCCTTGCCCAGCACTGGTGGGCTGGGAGCAGGCAGCAGGCTGTGATAGCCACCTTCTAAGGGCACGTTTATTAGACAGTTCTGTGTTAGTTTTGGGTTTGTTTTGTTTTTCCCTAGGCTTTGCTGAAAGTACCTAGCCTGTGACCTCAGCTGTTTTTATTGAGTTTAAAATACACAAATATAATAGAAATCCAAAAGAACTGCCAGCTGAGACTGCTCAGACGTCAGTAGGATTTATCCAGAAGAATAACAGTGCAACCCCAACCCTTTGTAATTCACCTTCTGGTGGTTGGGAACAAAGGCTAGACAGGACCAGTTTAAAAGCTTGTCTGTCTCCCTGCCGTAAGTTTTAGGGTCAAGGTGAATTGTAACTTGCCCCAGGCTAGTGGGTAGAAGCCCCACCGGGAACTAGAGATTGGGTGCTTGGCCACAGTTCTCCAGGAGCCTTCGGCAGGTTTTCCCAACCTGAGGGGCCAGAGATGAGGGAAGCAAAATAGCTGGAAACTCAGCTCGTGAGCCCAGCTGTGCTAATCCCCTCTGCAGAAGCACCTGTCCAGGTACCTCATGGCCCTAGGCACTGCTTCTTAATCTCCTCCTTCGTTTGACTCAGATAGATGATTATTTTTTGATTCTTCTTTTACTAGTTAGTCAGTGAGTCAGAAACAAGGCAGTTGTCTGCAGAGCTCCAGTAATGATCTTCCTCAAAATCTTTTGTATGGTACAGCTGACCCCAGCAACTGTTGCTTGCTGATACACCCAAGGGCAGCAGATTCAGCACAGGCAGAGCAGCCTTCTTCCCCTGCCAGGCTGCTGAACAGTCCTCCTGCATTTCCTAGGCGGGTTGTGGTTGCTTTCCTTCTCTGAGGGAGCTCTGGTTTGCATGGCAGAGAGATTTGAGCTCCAACACAACCAGCACCACTTTGCAGCCGTTTACTTGTAAGACTCATTCAGCTGAAGCTGGCCAAGCAGCATTATTAGGTGAAAAGCCAGGGCATCACCCATTTTTAATAGTTTTACAATGCTGAGGAGAGGCTGGCCTCTCTGGCTGTAGGATTGATGCATGTCTGAATACAAGCTATTCAGTCAGACACAATCAATTTGATTTAAACATCATGGTATTTTCTACATTACTACTTCAGATACTTTTTTCTCTCAATTTCTGCAAGTCATTAATTACATTCATTTCACATTTTCCAGATGTTTTTTTTCCCTGCCATGCTGAAAGCAAGAAAATTGTGTCTTGTGAACTGACATTTGCAATTCTTGCATGTCCAGATGTTAAGGCTCTAAGGACACCCGGAATGGCAGGAACCTTGTGACACAGCCGGGTTATCAGCAGGTCCCCTGAGGCCAGAGGGTAGCAATACAAGAAACAGTTCTGCACATAACATATTTTGTCCTTTCTCAGCTTAAACTTTTTAATTTCCTGTGGCCATTAGTCACATAAGGAAAGGTCTCACATCTGCCCCCCTTTCCCCAAGCTGAGCATCATTACCTTAGTGTTATATTAGATTCACACCTGGGATAAATAGTGAAGACAGAGACTTGTTTCTCAGCTTTTATCTGTAAATTCTAGCCTAGAAAATTAGGGAGACCTGCAAACCCAAACCATCCAAAGTCCAGAGGGGGCCTTTAAGAGGGAAAGGTTTTCCAGAACAAGCTTTCTCATTGTGAAAGGCTAAAATTATTGCTCTCCCATGATTTACAGTGCAAAGGCCTTCAGTTTTACAGAGCACCTGGAATATTCAGCAACAATTCAGAAACAGAGCTGCGTGTTGTTGATAAAACATATCACTGCAGAATACGTACTATCAGAGTACTTGCATGTATTTTACACACCAAGAGACTATCCTGAATGTGCTACTAAGTGTGCAAATGGATTTGCTGCTGTTGTGATAATTCACAAGCACAAAATGAATGTGACTACAACAAAACCTTCTGGCTACTCCACCAATTACTCCTCATTTTCCAGCTGTGACTGTTATTTGCTTATATCTGCCCATAAAAGATGAATGATGAGAGACAAGAATAATTTATTTTATGGCTTCACCTCAAATTAAGTTTTGGGTTGTAAGTAATCTGAATTTAATCTTCAGCATTGTAACTTTACCAAGCAGATAGAACTTCTTAGTGCCTGAAGCACTTCTCACCAAGGAAGGGCTGGACAGACTCATGGCCTGTTTCCTATACACTATCTAGCAAGAAGAAAGCCTCCAGTGAGAGATCCCTGACCATCTTTACTCTCACCCGGATGTATCAACAGCTCAAGCATGTTTCTAAACTTAGCTGCTCCTCTTCTTTCTCCTGACCCTCAGTGCAGCCCTTGGGGCTCTCCCACCTCTCAAGTCTGCAAAAGCAGTGCTGGGCAGTGTGTGCTCACTGGTTTGAGAGAAAGCTGCTGTCTGAGCAGCAGCCCAGAGCCCTGCATTCCTCTGTCCATGGCTGTTTCCTTTCCTGTTCCAAATCTTTACACTTTCCTCCTCAATTCATGGCATGAATGAGGGAGTCAGCATGAATAAGATGACGAAGACTTGAGAGACCTGGAAGTGATGCCTGATCTGCTCCTAGTCTACTTTAGACGCGTGGACACTGTCTGGAGCTGCAGTTTACATTTGCATGCTCTGTATTCCTTTAAATCTTCCTATTTGGCCTCCAGTTTAGTTACTGGACAGACTCTGACACCTTCAGGTATACATGGGTACCTGTGGTTCTGCTGACCCAACCCTGAAGAGCAATCTCGAATGCCTTGTCCTTTAAAGTTAAAACCGTTCTCCCTGTTGTCTGACTTCATTGGGTTGCTGGTTAATTTTTATTCTTTCAGGGGCACCTAAGCACTGAATCAAGTACAGCCAAGGCCTCATTGAATAGTTTCCAAATGTGAGTGACCGAGTTGCAATAGGAAGCAGGAGGACACCAATCCCACCCTGGACTCACCACCTCTGGCACTTCTGCGGTGACTCTTGTGCATTTTTCCACACTGCTTGTGTTTGAACTTATTTCTGGTGTGCAGCCTTCCCTTCTGCCACTCCTCTTCCAAGTGACCTCTCAGCGTCCAGTGTACCCAGACTATGTTTCAGACACCCCTGATAGTGCCCTATGTTATAGTTCTTCCTTTTTGCCCATTCTTTTCTGCTGCTAAATGAGGAAACTTATTTCACTCATTACAGCCAAATCATAGTCCTGGAGGTTGTGTTTGTGTTTGTGTGTGCGTCTGTGTGTCTATGTGTGTACGTATGTGATTTATTGAGCTGTATATTGTCCTGTGCAACTGCCTCCACAGGAGTAGAGCCAGGCTCATGTTCCCTTTCCTTTAACTAAAGACATATGATGAAAGTATACCAGAAAGACCACCAGAACATAACAAAAGATGAAGCCCTTCTCATCAGAATGCCTAGACAGATGCTCCTTGTTCTGGCAGCTTGTGCAGAGGAAATGTAGCTATGGCTATAGCCATTGGAGATGGAAAGGTTAAACAAGATGTAGTGAATGCAGTGCTGGGAGAGGCCAAGGAAGATTAGTGGGTTTATTCCTTTTTTTTCCCGCTGACAATCTAATGCAGCTTCTCAGAATTATTAGTAAATACCTCGTGCTACTGCAGGAGGATTTAATTTCTCAGAGGCTGCTTCTGGAGACAGCCCATGGCTCAGGCTGCCTGTCCCCAGCCGCACTCGGGATGCCACAGGACTAGGCTCTCCAGCTCAGACCAGCAGGGACAGTCCAGTGTAGTGTGAAAGCCCAAGCATGAAGCTAGAGAAATGTACACAGGGGAGAAAAGGCAAAACAGTGCATTTCGGGATAACTCCTGAGTGAGGCTCACTGAAATTGTAATCATATCCCAGGCACTTCTGCCAGCACTGGTAGCTGGGGCAAGTGTTTGGTCTCATATTTTTCTATCACCAAACGAAGGCATGGAGCTTTGCACGGAATAATGTTAAGGGTTGATTGATTGCAGATTAAAAGCCTGAATAAAAGCTTAATGACGTCAATGGAAAGATTCTCATTGGCTTGAGTCAGCTCCAAGACACTGCTCAACTGATGCAACTGGATTTTTTTATTTTAAATGCAATTGTTACAATGTAAAAGCCTCTGTTGGACAGAAATATCTCATATAAACAGAATTAAAAAGAGGTTTGGAACAAAAGGACTGATTTAGCTGCCCAAGATTAGCATTTCAGCATGGATATATGTTTACGTGATGTTTCATCACAATGTACTTCACTCTTTGCATCGTAAAGAGGGAAAGCTCAGGTGTACTCAGTTCTCCCTCATAAATGAGATGTTCTTTATAAAGATTCTTCTATGCTTCTAAGGATCTGCCTGTCATTGGGGGGATCTTTACCAGCCCAGAGTGACTCCTGTAGCCAGCATGCTCACAGGAGCATGTCATGCTTGACACAGAGATACAGACATTGATTGCAGGAAAGACAACAGCCCTGTGCCCTCTTGCCTGTAACATATACTACCTGTAAGAAGCACACACATATATATCTCCCACTTTAGATTACAGGTTATTGTCTTCTTTCTTCAAAGCTAAGGAATTTTCATGATGTGTGTATACATCTGGTAACGGATCAATTCAAGATTAGGATAAAAAGGTTATTTATAGCTCCACATTGGCATTTGTTTATTGTATAGATGACATCACCATGCCAGACATTGCTTTAACTCAGTATTTCCCACTTTTATTGCAGCTATGATCCTGTATATGGCCACAGAACAAATCATTAAAGAGGATTCTATGAAGGATAATGAGTACCCTAAAACTTCTAAGCTTTGCATACACCCTTTAGCTGGACACAAATTCTTTTCATCTGTCAAGCACAGTTGCATGAAACAGAAAATAATGGACATTGAATGACACATTCGCTTGTAATCTCAGATTTTCCAAATCCCCCTGGTGTACCTGTGTTCCCCTTTTCCTTGCTAATGAATTCTGACATGGAAACAGATGTTGCCCTGTAAATTCTCTTACATTATTTTATTTCCCAGTAATGCTGCTGCTCCAGATACATTCAACAAGAGGTAGATGCTCAAATATGCAGACACCTTTGTCATGACTTTCCTCTTCCCCTCCCTTGGTGTTTGCCAGACCATAGTGGACTCCATCCTGCATCACGCAAGAATGACATGGGAATTACAAGTTTTTAATATAAAGCAGTGATCAAGTTTCTAATATTTTCTACAAATAAAACATTCTGTTGAGTAATTTGTTAAGGCGGGAAGGAAAATGTAGCATATTTTTCTTAAATTCTGTATTTCTGTTCTATTTGCAATTTTACTACTGAGAGATGCAGCTGGACCTGAGCCTGAGCTCAGTCACAGCTGCCAAACTGGGAAAGCAGCTTTGCACTGCTAGGTTGTCTGGTCCCCTGTGAGCCCTCCAGTGGTACCTGTCCAATTTTGGTCCCCAAACCCACCTGGGACCACCCAGAACAGCACTGCCACCATTCTGGCTTCTGCTGACCCAGCCATCACTGGGCTTCCCCTCCACGTGGAGTTGCCACTGTCCAAGCAGCAAGACAGCACATCCAGTTTCACTGTTGGGGCTGGAGGGTTGTTTTATGTAACTTCACAGTTTTGCTTTTAAAACACCTCTTTGAGTAGCTGTGGAAAGCAGCCTTCCTACCAGGGGACTTGTTCTAACCGTTTTCTCTTTCTGCGTGCAAAATTTTCAGGAATGAGAGGTTTCTTTGTGCAAAGTGGGAAATGGGTTGCACTGGTTCTGATATGTTTATGTAAGGGACTTGTCCTGATCTCAGACTAATTGGCCAAATTAAGTTGCCTCAGACTTCTTTGATACATGGCATGAAATTCACTTGTAATTAAAGCACAGATGTTGTGCCACAAAATCATTTCATGCCTCTGTACAGCAGATTGGACAGTGGAGTCAGAGGTTGTACAAACTGTGTGGGGGCGGCCCTGCGATTGCCATTCGGTCCATCCGGATTTCTGAGAAAACACCCATTTGCCAGGTCAGAGCCTACTGATCTTTTTTCTTGAATAACCCCTGTTCTTCTCCGCACTCATCACTTCTCTTTTCATTTTCCTTCTGCCACTGTCTACATGTTCGGAACTTCCACAATTTTATAATGTCTTGAAAGCTTAGGGTAACAAGGGGAAAAGTGCTACTCTGTGGCCACCATTTAGTTTATTTTATTTGGCAGCACAAAAGAAACTAAAAGCTGAACTACCAGAAAGTTGAAATACTTCGAAAACATTCCACAAATTGTGAAAAATGTAAAAAAAAAAGGTCACTTTGGACTTTGCAAAATGAAAATACCTTTTATTCCATTCTGGTTAGAATTTTTTTCTGTTCTGGTTTCTTATTGCAGCAATTAAAAGTCATGGCTGCTTAGGCCTGAGCTGTCGCTCCTGGTGTGAGCTGTACAAGAGAAATGTCCACAGGCATCCATGTGGGTTTTGCTGGAGGTGTGTCACCTGGGAGGAGAGACATGGCTGTTTGTCTTCAGTGGGAAAGGCCTTGGTAGCCAAACCTGGTGGTTTCTCAGGAAAATGCACAAATTCAGAGGGGATTCTTGGAGTTGTTCTGCCCTTTACCTCATGTCCAACTCTTAGTCCATGCCCTTTTCCCCTCCTCTCTCTGGTTCACCCGACCACAGTGAACATAACTACCAAGGACCTGCAGCAGTGGTGGCCTTTCCTTGATCCATCGCGATGGCATCAAAGGGAAGCACTGACTGAAAACTCCCTGTCACCTCGGGCTGTTGTACCTGTGGGATTCACAAAGTGCAGGAGGTCAAGGCTCTGCACTGCCTTTGGTAGCCTTGTTTGCATTTTAATTTAAATGTGCAGAGGCATGTGGCCCCGGTGAGCAGATCCCTGCTGCCTGTGGGGACAGCTCTACTCTGTAAGCTGGGCTTCCCTGTGCCTGGCTGTCTCCTGCCAGGACCTCTCCCTTCACCAAACCAGAAAGGTTGAGGATGCAGCATGTGAGGAGCAGGAGCACAGAGGGCTCAACTCAGCACTGCTGGGCACTGGGCAAACGCCACCAGCTAACACATCTCCAGCTGCTGCTGCAAGAGGGTCCCGCAGACAATACAGCTCTGCCCCTTCTGCTGCCATGACAGGAGTTCATGAGAGACTGCTTTGCCCCATGTTATGCACTGTGTATGTGCAGGCAGCCAGGGGAGCACCTTCCCTGGCAGGGCTTCTCCTGAGACCCGACACTGCTTAGCACAGGCTGGGCTGTGTCATGAAACGACTGGTTTAGGGTCACTCAAAAAATCAGTCCGAACCAAAAATAAGCGCAAGATTGTCTATGTGGAGGCTGGAGGCTGGTGAAGGGGAGCAATGAATGACCACAGGCTGTCAGAGATGCCCCTGCTGCTGGTGGTCCCTGTCACCCTGGGGACTCTCACCTGCACATAGGACAGGGTGCCATGCATCACACAGTAGGGTAAGAACCATCAAAACCTGATGGTAGCATCTCCATTGTAAATAGGTAGCACAGGGGGGAGATCTTTCCCCCGGGCAGGGGGTTATCTGTTTATAAGCACTGCTTATAAACAGATCCAAAGCCTTCACTTCCCTAAAACTAATAAGAGTTTTTCCTCAGCAAAGGATTGTCACAAAAACGGAGCAAGTGGTGCAGGATCTGCACTTCTGCCATCTTCTCATTTTGTCTTCACTGCTGCCTACACAGACTCACAGGACACTTCTAGAGCCCAGGTTTTGCTGCATTTATCTGTTAGCTGCTAGCTTTCCAGCCGAAGATCATATGTAATTTGACTTAGGGACACATCACAAGTACAGAAATGGTAGTTTGCGAGTTGTTGGTCTAATTAACAGACAGGAAAAAAACCCTCAAACAATAGCTTCAAGTAGCCTCAAGCCAAGTTGTGGGTAGAATATTAAACAGACTGCAATTTTCAGTGTGTATGGAGAGAATTAAATCTGTGGCTGGGGAGTGGCTCCAGACAACCTGAGGGGAGCTTTGAAAGGCTCATTAGCTTGCGATGCTAAGATCAAAACTTTACATTCCTTGGGCTGTTGGAGCCCCAGGAGTAATTCCTGGGCTTTCACAATTTAGACTCAGCCCAGTAGCTCCTTTACTCACTTACCTTGAGAAAGAGAAAAGATGGCAGTTGCTCATGTGAGGCTCATCAGTGGTTCATGACAGCCTGTCTTGCCCTCACGATTAATAGGGTAGGCATGCACATGAGATGCTCTCTGGGGATCCAGGAGATTTGGATTCAGTTGTCAGCTTTGGGATGGATTCTGTGGAGTCTGGCTTCTCTTGTTTGCAAAGTGGGGATAAATAACAATTCCCTTTCTTTGCCTTGTCATTTCTCCTGTGTCATTGAATGTAATGACTTCAAAGAAAAGAGAAACTCCTCTGGCAAAAGAGGCTGTCAGATCTTGATGCCACTTGGAACTAAGAAACACTTGCGATATAATTCAGCCGGCACTATGGAGAACTCAGTGTCAATTAGACAAGAAAAGGCAGTGTGGGATTCAGGGCAGGACAAGAACAGAATGCAAAACCAAATAATAATAATAATAATAATTTATGTGCTTGTGAAGTCACAGAAACATAGGAAAATAGAGGGGAAGGTGCTCCAACAGTCCCTTTTCTCTTGCCGGGTCTCTAAAAATTTCACCCTTCCCTACAGATATTTGTGTAGCTTGCTCTCAAAAACGTCCATTCCCTTCACCAACACCATATTTGTATGCCCTGTTTATGCAAATGGCAAAAAGCAGCATTCAGTGTCTGGCTAAAGTCAAACTGCTTGCCCTTGCCCACAAAGCCTCCTATTCACCACATGGGGAAAATAACTTTATTTCTGATGAATCCATACTGACTGCTATCTATTTCCTTGCTCATGATTTAAAAAAAATTGAAAGTATTAAAATTAAGTATTAAAGACTAAAGCCTTGCCTCTTTTTCCCTGGTATGGAACTAGCTAACTGGTTACCTGGTTGCAGCAAAGACAAAATACAAAAAATATATAATAAATTTAAATCTTTTGCCAACAGTTGCATCTCCATTGACCTGTGGAGCAGGGCATTCCTTGGCCTTTTTCTTTCTACGAGTTTTTATGTCAAATGTCTTCCTCTTCCTCTAGAATCTGCCTTGGTAGCTACTGCTTGATGTGCTCTGTGGTCTTCTTTGCTGTGTCCTCAGGGAGGACCTGCATGTCCACCAGCCCATGCTTTCTGTCAGCCATACCAGCTTGGCTGGTAAATATGCTAGTTCTGCCTATGAATTCTGTGTCCTGAATGTTGTAGGATACCACCACTTGCAAAGCCATCATTGTCCTGCCCCCTTTTGAGATGTTCCTGGTTCGCTCTTGCCTCTCTCTTGCCTCAGTTTCTGCAATTTTTGTTCCCCTGTAGTGCCCCAAACCATTGTTTTAATTAGGCTACTCACTACCCTAATTAGGATGTTTGTCCTTGTGCCCTTACTACGACTTCTTTGAGGAAAGGCCAACTCCCCTTGTCTTCTTGTCTTTCTTCCCTCCCCTGGAATCTGTCAAGCAATCATTTTTTCCATTTATTTATCCTCAGATATCCAATCTCTGTGGACATACTGTCAGAGAAATTCTGTGCCTGTCCTGGGGGTGTATTTTTCATTGCTCTTCCCATAAATTAAAAAGAAAAAGCAGACAAACAATTTAAAAATATAAATCTTTTCCTTGTCTTCATTAGGAATTTCATACAGACTGGGGAAATTTTCAGCCTGAGTCTTAGGGATCAACAAATAAAAGAATTATTAAATATAAATTCAATAAATAATGTGATGGAGCTTTTCAAACCTTCTGGCAAAATTTAATAAATCTGAGTTACTTAGACAGATGTTTATCATATAACTATTTGTAGATACATGGTATATATCAAAAAGAGTGAAATTTGCTTGCATTCTTGTGCAGACATATTATAAGGTGTGAGAAGAATGTCCTAGTCAACAACTGTGCTTTGATTTCAAAAGATGGAATGTATTATCATACAAATAAAAGAACAAGCCAATAAGTGAGGATATTTCAGTGAAGAAAAAGAAACAGCTAATCCAAAAGCTAGACTTTTCATTGCAGAGAGCATTTTACTTTTTTGAGGGTTTTTTTTCATTCCATAATGAATATTGCAAATGAATCCTAACTGTGAAAAAATACAAGATGGTTAAAACATCTTGTTCTAACAAAAATGAAGACTCTGATTGAAATAAGCTTTTGGGAATAGGTTAAAGCTTATAATACAAAGAAAAAGACTTGTGATGTCCAAACAGAAAAATGTTCAATATTGTGAAAATTATATTTCCACTTTTTCTTCAGTTGATTTTATTAATTGAAGGCCAAAAGTATCCTCAAGATAGTTAACTGTAGTCAATGTTTTGCAAGAAAAATTTTTCCACTGGAAGATTTCCAGCCAGGTCTCCATTTCAGTTCTGTAGAACATATAATTGATTTTTCCATCTAGCTCTATTCTATTTGATGCATTCAAATCTGTATTAAGCTGTCTGTTTAATGTGGGTGACATGTTTTATTAATTTAAAGGACAATTTCTTGTTTCCAATTTTCTCCATGGAATTTTGCAGTTTCTATCCACAGCCTGAGGTCCATATTTTGATGCTCTTATTCTTGCTCTTGCACTTTTGTAGCATGACGCTCTGCCCTGGAATGTGGTCAAGCAACAATGCCCTATCTGCAAAGCTATCAGTGGCAGACTGAGAGAGGGGATGTAGGTCTTGCTGGTTTTGGTGTTGAATTATGCTAAAACCAGTCTGACACATCAAACAAAAAATTAACATCCTGACAGTGAGGCAAAGACTTTGCAAGTAAGCTGCTAAGCTGACCTGGAGACACATGACTGGCAGTCAACCTCTTTATACTATAAAAGCCCAGTCCACTTGCAGAGGGTAGGTTCTTCTAACATAACCCTTCTTGGGGTGCACGTCTGGAGATTCCTCCCTTGAGCAGAGTATGCCTCTCAAGGCTGAGTGAAAGAGATATGCCCACAGCCATTAGTATGGGTGAGTTAAATCAATCTCTACTTAATAATTGTTTCTTTCTTTTTTTGCTGTCTTTAATATGATTGCTTTGATATAGTGCACTACACTGTACTATACTAGTAATTTTAGCTTCTACACTGTATAGCAAATAATACTGATTAAGATCTTTTTGTCTAATCATTTATCATAATAAATTTCCATTTTTATATAAATTTATCTGATTTACCATCCTTAATCCCGTGGGACAAAGTTGTACAAAGGTTCAGTCACATCCCTATAATTCCATAGATTTAAACCATTGACAGTCTGAGGCTAAGACTGGATTCAGACACCCCTAGGCATCTCTCAGAGAAGGAGTTTTGAAGGTAAGGGGGTCCTTTCTGCACCTCATGACTCAACAGGAGGGCTTCTCTAATAAACTTTTTCTAAGCTCCCACCCCCACCCGCAAGAACTGTGAAATGACCTTCCTGGTGCCTATAACTACAAGTCTGCTGACGTGACAGCATGCACATGGACAGCTAATCTGGACTATGAGATCATGGATGATCACGCCTCAAGATGCGATGTGGTGGCCAGAGTGTGTGCTCCAACCTCCAGGCCCTCTTGGTGACTACCCACAAAAGACAGCAAGATCCACTTGCTAATCTTGAGGTGGAATTCAGCCCAGAGACCCAAGCACCCGAAAGCAGGGGTCTCTACCGGTGAGGTGCCTGATATCCCCCTACTGTCAGTGGTGATCTGGTCAATACATGAAAGGAGTTGGAGAGCCTTTGGTGCCTTTGGTGATCACGCTTAGACACCTGGTTGAAACTCCTCTTGACTCAACTGGTGTATTGGCGTGATCACTAAGGACAATAGTGGGCCTTAGACACCCAGATCACCTGTGGTCTCAAGTGTCCTGATCTGTGACCTGAATCCTGCTTCCAGTTTCTTAATTAAGTGGTCAAATCCAGGAATTATATGTCTGTTGTTTTAGTGCAAACTTTCCCCTCGTACACAATGCAGTTGCCCAAACCCCTCCAAGGACCTAAAACAGAAGTAGAAACTCCCCTTTTCAGTTCCTTTATTGAATGTATTAACCAGGTTCAGAGCTGCAGAACCACTATGGTGTGTTGGTTTGTCACAATAGTTTCCATAAAGATTCAAATAGGAACAAGGGGGCAAAGGACTAAAGCTGGTTCACAGTAAGATTTAGGGAAGTCACAAACTTTCAATGGCGTATTAAAGTTGACATTTCCAGTCTTTTAAGGCTTAAGGATCATCACTCTCACTTCATATCATTTCACCATTTCAGATAGATAGAAAGTAATAGTACAGTGCATGAGGGAACTTGGGCTGCTGCATATGTAAAAGTATCATCAACCGTGAAACAGAGGGCACAGCAGTATCTGTACAGTAGGAGCTGAAACATGATTGAACAGTCTATTTCTTACTTCTTGTCCTCATTGGTTTGACTTTTTTTCCCTTTATCTGGTTGGACAATCACTGTACTGTGCACCAGCAGTGGGAGGAAAATGGCAGCATCAAAATACCAAAATTCACATATGTGCAAGTTATGCATTAGGGATTTTCTATGGGCTCCTCAGAGCTTTTAAGTGGCACTGGCTTAACACAGTTTTGATGCTTCTCTAGTCTGGAGGTGGAGTCACCTCCAGTTGGAACAAGCAGGAAGTAAGACAAGGGGAATATTTTCTTCCACTGCAGTTGTTGAATTCACATGTGGACAGTCTGTCCCAGCAGCTTGAGAGTTCTTCAAGACAAATGGGTGCCTGTTGCATGACTCGGCAAAAAACAGTCTCACTACACGTCTGTCTGGCCCAGCTACAGGACTGATGAGAAAATCTGAGTGATCCTCCCTTCTGCGTCTTGCACATCACGTGTGCCCATCCTACTGCTGAGAGCTGCATTATAAATGTGGGGTTTCAAGGAGGAGAGCATGTGAGTATTCCCTTGGATAATAATTTGGTGCCAGTTAGAGGTTAATGTTGCTATAATGTTCCCCTAATAATGTTAATATTTTTTAAACTAATAAATACCTCCGTGAAGGAGATCTTAAAAGAAAAGTGTCCTTTACTTGTTTGATTACTCAGGAATTGTGAGAAAATGGGATCCCAGGACTCCAATGCAAGCTGTCTGCATGGCAGTTAGTTGAATGTTTATCTGAAAAAACCTTTTTTCTGACTTACTAAATGTCATTTAGCATGAAATTTGCAACTGTCTCAGCTGCTCATTCATCGACTGCATCATTACTATTCTCATGTCATTCAGCTCTAACAATGAACGAGGGACAAATTGTTTTATCATTACAAAAAGAATGGTTATAGTACACCTTAAACCTGACAACTGTTCATGTGTAGATATGACTGACTAATGCCTGACAGAAAAACAGAGAAGTAAGACATCAGGTGACTTTCTTGCACACACAACTTGCTGAACAAGTCCCAAACAAGCTTTGCTTGTTCTCAGCCATGTCCATCATGGAAATGCTCAAGACTTAAGATGTTGCAATTCACTATGTACTTTTGACTCTATGTTTAACATCTAAGTACAACACCGGTCAGTCAGAGTCTTCAAGACATACATCAGAAAGGAACCTACTCATCAGCTTCTTGCTGTGAATGCAAAAACAGGCTATTGGAAGACTATACCCCATGGCAGATGGTGCACAAAGAAGATTTGTAGGGAAATCTGCTTCACTTGCTGAAGAAGAGACAGATGACACTTCTTATAATTGTGCATGTACCAGCCACAATCATCATCACAGAAGGAAATCAATAAATGGGTACACAGTGATGATGGAAACCTGATATTCCCAAATGCAGTAAATCCGAGTAGACTTGGAAGCAGCAGGGAACTGTACATTTTTTAATGCTGCTACACTGTAAGACATAAAATAAATGACAAAATAAGTTTCTTTCCTGGAGAAGATCTTGTCTCTATTCTTGTGCCAATTTTTGCTCATCCTGGTCTGTCAGACATGCTAGGTTTTACTTTATTCAGCTAATCAGTGCCCTATACTGTTACTCAAGGTTTGTAAATTGACATCTTTAGGTATATTCCTGGGATTCACTTTTCGGAAGGAAGAATGCTACATTTTCCTGGTTTAGACAAGGAAATGTTCATAAGGGAAAATGAAGCACAGCTTCCATTCTGTATAGGAAAAAGATTGCTCTGCAAATCATGTTTGCACTTTCTGTGCACTTTTGTGAAGCAGCCTTGCCATCTCGTTAAACAGAAGAAAAGCTGTTTCACTACCAAGATGAACCAGCCAGCACTTTCTTGCACTAAACAAACCCTCCACAATGCAGAGGGGATAGGAAAAAGATATCTATCTCTGACCAATTCAGCATTGTCTGTGTATCATTGCCCAGTGAGCGAAATTGTAGAGTGGGAAGTATGTGTGCAGGGCCACGCCTACACACTAAGCCTTTCAAGGGGGTCTTGCTTTGCAGTAGCTGGATGTGGTCCCATGTGCTGTTGAGTGTATGTCTGGAGTGCATTCCCATTTATTTGAAAGGTTATCCAGTTCACTTCCTCCTGAACTTTTCTCTGATCACAGTCAAAGCATGACACATGGAGACTTTTGCTTCAGAAGTCCTATCCTGGTATGAACTAAGTTGCTAATGGAGACAGCTCAGGGATTCCCCACTGTCCATTCACCTACAACAGCAAAGATATTCAGAGAGCTGAAAGGGACAATGAAAACCCACTTTTATAACCCATTAGGCAACAATTCCACAACCCCACATTTGTAATACTGATGGCGTAATTTTCCAGCTTTAATGGTAATGGCCTCCAGGTTCATAAGGTCTGGCTCTTTCTATTTCTCTGAGCCCTACAAGCCAAGTGCAACTTCACAGAATATAAATTAAGGTTATTCTATGTTCTACATCCATGTAAGGACATTTGTCATGAGGTCTGCCATTGCAGAAACCAAGGGGATATTGGCACGGACGTTGAGCAGAGCCAGCTGCCTGCCCCACCAGCATCTTGAGGCCCACCCATCCCCCTGTGCCGTTGAGCTATGCCAGTTGAGACCACAGTAAGTTCCTAAATGGTGACTGATTAAACAGCGGTGACGGAGTATCCTGGGAGGCTGCCAAATTGCCTCCTGATTAATCAAAATCTTAAAAAAATTCAGGGAATCTGAGTGCTGCAAAATCTCACTGTTTCTCATCTCCCAAGAAGGTAAACACATGAGCCCACTCCACATCAGAAGTTAATCAGCTTGGGAGACCCTGGAGCCAACCAACCTCATAGCCATTCCCCTGTCTTTTTCCTAGTGACTGTTTTTTAGCTAGTGCATTCTCTTTCTTGCCCCTCTTAGGGTATGTCCCTCAGCCTGGCTCCCTGGCCTCTCTACTCCTGGCTCATCAGTCTCCACCTCCATGAGCAGGGGCCCTGGGGGCTCACCAGGAGGAGCATGTAAAAGCCCATTGCACAGGGGCAATAGATGCACAAACACACAGTGGCAGAGTTAGAGAATTTGTTTCATTACAAAAATGATAGCAGTTGAATTAGGTCAATTTGCAATACAACACTTCAGGTGAAATCCAGCTCTTTTCATTCAGAGGTTCCTCCATGCTCCTTCCCTTCTCTCAAGTGAAAAATCTTGAAAGATTCCTCCCTCTGTTGCCTGAAATGCTCCCTGATGACTGCAAGTGTCCTGGAACAGGGCAGCTTACTGTTCTGCTATTTATTCCAAGACACTAAGACCAGAGATCCAGCAACCAGCATGCCTCAAACACAGGCAATGGGCAGACAGGAGCTGCCCTTAAATTAGAAATGTAAAAGCTGTAATTTTGGACAGGAAGATGAGCTGGTAATACTAGTTTTATTTGTGGTGGGATCCACTGAGAGAGAGTATGGTGTCAGGGTCATTTGCCTGGGGTCTTCTTGCACCCCTAACCATCCCTCAGAATGACTCAGGGCCGTGCTGAGCAGTTCGCTAATGACTGTCAACTGCTTCATTTTACATACACCTGACTTGCAACTTGCTGACTCTGCATGTTTGCTTTTCCCTGCCCAGCAACGTCAGTCACAGGATGCTGGAAGCAGCTGGGAAAGCAGCAGGAACGCCAGCCACCATCCAAGGCCAAGAGCCTTGTGGGGTTCGTTTCTGCCCACAGCTGGCTGAAATACCCCAGGCAGCAGTGCAGGGAGCCATGGAAAACCCTCTGACACGTATGGGCTGTGATTTCTGCTTACACAGACTGGATAAGCTAGCACCAGGACAGAATACGGCATTTTTCTTCTAATAATTTAAGTTTACATGTCAATGCTTTGAAACTTAAAACAAACATTGGTGGAGGTAATTTTCTGCATGGCAAGGCACCTGTTGTAAAAACTTTGGGCTTCTGAGTAAATGGCAATGCTGGTCTGTGAGACCACAGACATCGACACATGCCTGCAAGCTGCTGCTCTGGGCCCAGGCGTGAGGGGCAGAGCTGCATTCTGCATTGCTTTAGCATTACAGCCATTTCTGTCTTTTTCTTTTGATCTCCTACGTGCTCAGTTTCCCATGGCACCTTCTCAGCTGCAGTGTCTGTGACCACACTGCTTGGGGTGCATCTTCTCCCCACAGAAACAGAAAAACGAAGTGAAATGAAAATATATTTTTTTATATATGAGTTTTGCTAATTTGTAGAGGGAGACAGGAAATTTGTATGTCGTTCCTCACTGACACTGCAAATAATGTAAACTCTCTATTTCCTCCACAGCTGGCTGAAAGCTCATCCCCTTCCACACAATGAGAGGAAATGTAGTTTTCTGTTTGTTGTATGATTGGAAATTTTCATTTTTACAGCTGTTATTTGACTCCCTCTACTTTTTATAATATGCTCTTTTTTCTCCTCATGTGCAGGTTGCCTCCCTAAAAATAAACCTTTGGAGGTTCTGCGTCACAGTCTCCAGCTCTCAGATCCATGCTTGCAGTGGGCCTTGCATCTGGAAAGAGCAGATGAGCCATCAGCCCGTGGTGCACCTCGTGCCCCAGGCCTCCTCCCCTCACTTTCCAGCGCAGCCACCCCCAAGGGACTCCTATGAAAGATGATTGAAAACAACAACATTGGTACTAGCTGATCTGGATGTGCCTCAAATATTTGCCCCATGATAAAAATGCTTGCGGTTATCCCATGAACCATCCTCCGGACAAATGTTTTGAATTATCTGTTTCCAGGAACAAGCCCTGGGGAATAGTCCAGAGCAGCTTTCCCAAACATGTTTGCCTTGAGCTGGTATCTCTGCCACACAGGTAAAACCCTGCCCTTAAACCCTAGCCTTGCTGCCCATGCTCCCAAGTTTCTGCAGGGGTGTAGGCAGGACAGGGCAGGCAGCAGGGCAGGGCAGGGCACCCTGGGGTGATTTGCTGGGCAGGCACGGCTCTGTGCAGGCTGCAGGGCACTGAGCACGGGCAGGACCCTGGTGCTGCAGTTCCAGGCACTGTGCTGGGGTGCCAGAGCTGGGCAGCAGTACAGACTATGTACAGCACAGAGTGGGCACCTTGCAGCTCCTGACAGTCTCCCAGGTTCATCTCCATGTTCTTCTTGGGATGCAACAGTGTCTTGTTATCAAATCTCCCTCTATGAGATAATTCACAGGACGGTGGAGTTTGATCCAGCCCTCATAATGATCTCACCTGGTTTCCAGTCTGCAGACAAGCAGCCCCAGCTAACAAAGTCCTTAGTGCCTTACAATATTAACCTTGACTAACAAAACAGGGGAAACTATAGAATCACAATAAGGCTGCTATGTACACACAAAGGCAAGATTAATAAACCATTGTCAGACCTGGGCTAAGTCATTAAAGTGGAACTGATTGGAAGCCAGGACAGCAGGCAGGTAATCATTAATCTGTATGTGTGATACTGAGTTTAAAGACCAGATGTTACTTGAAACCCCTGCAGATGCATGGGGTGTCCGGGAGGGCACTGCAGACTGTTACCTTACACCCCTGCATGGAGAGCAGGAAGAGCTGCATTCTTTGTGATTAACCCAGCTTGAACTTTGAAACCCAAGTCCCAAATATTTACAAGAAAATTGCAACTAAGACAAAGGTTTAGGGTTTACAAGGTCCTTTGATTCTACAGAGTGGGTCAAGCCTCCTATGGGGCTTGGGGCAAGTCCCTTCACCTCCTGGGACTTCTCTTGCCCATAGTCAGAATACAGATCTTCCTCAAATGTATTTCCTTTGCACGTCTTATTTCCAGGACAAACTATTACTGAAGTTTTAGAAGGGGAAAAAAAAGGAAGAACTAATAAATACCAAAACGTAAAAGTCTGAGAGAGTTTTCACTTATTACAAAGAAGAACACAGCTGGTCAGAGAAGTAGCAAAGATTTGCAAGTTCAAAAGAAGTCTTTTGCTAAATGCTAGGATAGTGCTTTGTTATCCAGTTCATACAATTACTGTAGGAGAAGGCACTGGTTTCCAGGAATCAAAGCTTCACAGCTGCAAACTTCATATGTGCGGAAAGAAGGGGGCTTTAACAGAGCTGTTTTCCCTGGGATTGGCTGGCTTGTAAAATAATCCTCTCTCCTCACCCCAGAGCAATCACCAGGGTCTCCAGAGGACAGGGAGCCTGAGGGGTGCAGTGTCCTGGGTGACTTGATGCCCCAAAGGTGCAACGTGCCCACCCTGAGGCTGGTGTGGGGAAAGCCCTGGCACAGGCACACACAGAACAATCCCACCAGCACACCCTGCACACACAATTTGCTGACAGAGCAGGCTACTTATTTTACCCTTGTGAAAGTGTTTTAACTTACGAATAAAATATTGTTTTACCCTCTGCCCTGCTGCTCAGTGTAACTCCAGCATTAGCTTTCACAGCTATAACAAACCTCCTAAGCAAACAGCTTTTAAGCTCTGCTTCTGCGTAAGGAACAAGCAAGCTCAATTTGGTGCAGTGGCCAGTTCACTGCCCCTTCCTCTGCCTCTGCTCCCTCTGACACTTGAGAGAGACACAGGACTTAGTTCTTCCTCTTTACAGCTCCCCCTGAACTCAGTGGATATTTGTCCGCTCATTTACATGGATTCTTTAATTCCTTGGAGCCAAGACAAAGTCTCTGGAATGTTTAAAGCTGTGGGGTTTGAGTGGAACTCTTTCCTGGAGGGGGACAAGTGTAGCCCTGCTGTGTCTGCATCAAGTGCAACAAACAGGGCTGAAGAAGTTGCTTTTGCAAGGTGGCAATGGGTGGTCAGACTCCAAAGTAAAAGTCAGTGTCCCCATCATCTGTCCAAAGAGCACAACCCCATTGGCAATCAGAACTGGCAGGAAGGGAGGAAGGGAAGGGAGGTGATGGAAACTTCCCAGGGGAGGGTTATTAAAGAGCCTGAGCAGGCTCTGGTACATCCAAGCACAAGTAAACCTCACAATGTCAGGGCCGAGGGCCCTGTTCTGTCTCATGACAGCACCTTCAAAAACATCTCAAACATTTGTTTTTCTTTGTGCAGCCTCACATGCCACCACCCAGCACCAACAAATACAGGCTCCTCACTTTTTAAGCACGGCCTTATGAGGAAATATTGTTACAGTGAGCCGCAGCTCATGTCTGGAGTGAAGATAAAAATGAGCACAGGGAATAACGTAGGCAAGTGAGAGCGTGCGCACAAAGTTGCAGGGAAAAGCAGGACAGGCACAATTGCAATGGCTCCCAGGAGCCCAGTGGGGAGAAGAGGCCTTCAAATACTAAGAAATTCAGGAGACCTTTCAGGAAGGACTTGTTGTGGAATTTGTGAAAGCTGTTTTGTAACTCTTCTGACTGAGATGGCCATCAAAAATGAGCAGGCACACTTTTTTACGAGATACAGTAAATGCTGTTGCTGCTTTAGTAGAACCTCCAGCAGAAGCTGCTGTTGTGCCCCGACGGAGCCTGTCTGGTGGGGCAGAAGCTTTGCAGAGCTCACATGAAATGTGGGGCAACTCTGATCCTTGGATATGCATCTGCTCTGGATGAACAGGCCTGACTCCAGAGACCAGGTGCTCATCGTGCTCCAAAATTCACAGCTATTGAAAGACATCACCACCAGTCATCCCAAACCACTCATGGTTTTGCACATTCTGGCCTCAAGTCCTAGTCTTCTCAGGAGACTCTAATGCCAAGGACAGCAAGACTGGCTGGGAAAGGCAGCTGATGAGGACATCATGTAGACACAAAGGCATGGATTTCATTGAGTTTAAGCCAGAAGATCAAACTGCCTGCAGATCAGGCATTTGTCCAGTAAAGTTTTGCCTAATTATTTGTCACTTGAGCCCACAGCCATGAACCAGACAAAAGCACACAAATCCTCAGAAAACAGAGCTACTAACTGCCACCAGTAAAAGAAGGGCTCACTCTGCTAACATCCACACACAATTCCTCAGTCAAAATCTCCCTGTTGGGGAACCAGGCAATATCATCCTCATGGGATTTCCCTGAAAAGGAAAAAGGGCTTCACTGTAGGCCCACATTAGACTCAAATTACGTAAACATAGAAGGCAGGGAATTCACTGGCCATTTCACATCCTGTCTTCTCAAGACTTACAACATTTCCCCCACCCTTGTGCCGTGATGTGGATCTCTCCCAGCATCCCTCTGGAAGTGCAGAGAAGGGTGCAAACTTTTGCACTGATCCTAACAGAGCTGTGTTGAACAACTCCTTCCCTGTTCCTCTCCAATGGACATCCAGGCAACCCTGGCAGGTCCAAGATTTCCTTAAGCCCCTATTTTGCTACAGCGTGGTGTTGAGCTCCTGCTAAGGCTCTGTGAGCTGCTGCTGCAGTCATGGCCTCAGCCCTTATCCAAGCTGCTGCTCGCCGAGACCACGTATCCCTCCCTGGGACTGTCATCAGTATTTATCTCTATTTCCATTCACAGAGAGCAACTGGTTTGAAAGAAGGGGAAGCTGAACCACCCCCTTCCATCAGTGGACCATCTGTAGGGATCCCAATCTCACACCTGCACAGGAGCAGGGGGGTTGTCCTGTGCCTGGCCACCAACAGGCACTTTCCTGGAGGCCTCCCCATGCCCCAGGCCTCTTGTGGTTGCAGACTTGGCAGCCGGCATAAGCTGGCTCCAACACACATCTTTTCCTAAATATTATGTTTTTCAGGGTGTTGGTTTTAGCTGTTACATTTGGCAGGTTTCCTTCACTGCCTTTAGCAGCAACGACTTACTGATAGGAGGGAAAATTTGAGGACATTAGTGGATTATTCCAGCTCCCCTACTTTGTCTCCTATGCACATACATGCCACCACCTTACTACCATGCCCAGAAATGGGGCTAGGTGGTAAGGACTGGTGCTCAGGGCAGTGTATATCTGTATCTTCCTTCTTGCAGAACATTTTCAGGATCAGACTTTCTCTCTGTGATTTGGTTTTTCTTTGAGTTTTTCTCATGATGTTCATTAACTACTTGGTAGGATGAGATGTGGGGTAGATCAAGAGGTTCAGATTTTTCTGATGGGAGACACGTACGGGGTTTTGTCCTTCTTAACACTGCAGGCTGGCATTTTAAAACTCCCTCTTAAATGCCAAAAAAGTAGCTACTGGCTCATCAGAGTTCAGATCCTGTGTGCTGTCTGCCTGTAAGGACCTTGATGGACAGATGTTCCCTGCCAATTTCTGAAAAACCTGATCTTATTTCTATAGCTACTTTTGAATATGTCAGCCACAAAAATACATGTTCAGAAGAAGGAGGTAATGGAAGGTGGAGGGAGATGGGAAGAGAAGGAGAGAGAAGATTCTTCTCCTCTTTCTAACACAGTTCTTTGATCTGTGAATAAGGATTCTTACCTCAGCATTGGGATTTGGACTGAAGGTTTACAGGAAAGAAACGTAAAACCCTTCCCCTGTTCTGAGGAAAGGATGTGTGAGCAGAAATAGAAACATAAATATTCAACTGAGACATAAGATGCTTACCAAGGCCACCCAGTGAGTTGACTTTTATTCTAGACCAACTTTCTGTTCTGTATTTGTGAATGTCTTTTGTCGTGGGGTGCTTGAGTCCAAGAGGGACCACAACCTACCACTGCTATGCCAGTGGCGAAGTAAAGCCTCCTGTGCTTCATGTGCTGAGTTCTGCTGCACTTCCCTCGCCAAGCCTCCTCCAGAAACAGTCAGGAAGCTCATCAGGATGGAATACGTAGGGCAGGAAATCTCTTTGGCAGGGCTGATTTCTGAACACAGTGGATGGGCTTCATCTCACTCAACACAAGCTGCTGGAAGGTAACAGCTGAGCAGCTAGTTCTTCCTATTTCTATTATCACTAGAGCAAGTGGAGAAAAATGGAAGAAGTAGAATCATTTACACGGTGTGTTCATGATTTGGGACCTCTGGGCAGGTGAGATGAATCCTGCTCTGAGGAGCTATTCAGGTTTTGGTCCAGTTTGCTGAGAGCAGGAGTTCACTGCCAGCCCTTTTCTCTTAGTTTGTTCTACAGATCTTGACTTGCCTTTTGGGAGCTCCCAATGTAGCCAAACCCAGTGTAATCTCCTGGGTTTTGCTCTGAAAATGGATGTCTGTTTTCACAATGGCTAGTTATTCCAAATTCCTGGTGGTTCAAGACCTGCTGGTGCAGCTTTACAGGAGCAGGGTGTTGAGTGCCCTCACAAGACCACTGCCTCCTGTGCATTGTGCATACTCTGAGTTCAGCTGCAGAGACATCGAGCTCCCCAGCTTATGCTGCAGCTGCCTCCCAAAAACCATTTGAGCATCCAGGTGAGACAGGAGCAGTTCTTCTGCTGCATGCAATATATGCAAGTTACAGGATATTTTCTGTCCCCAGGAACTCACAGCCTAAATTAAGACCAGATTTGCAGTGAGAGGTGTCATGACAACTGACAACAGGGAGAAAGGAGGATGGGAAACAGGAACCTTGCTACAATGCTGTCTTTCTTTTAGCACACTGCCCTTCTGCTTAAAACAAACTTTCCTGTTTTCTATAATGATCTCCCAGCACATCCCACTTCACTCCTGTTTATCTCTGTCGATATCTGGTGCTTATATTGAATTTCTAGATACATAATTCGTCAACTTCACATATGGTTTTAATAAGCAGTTGGTATCTGCACAGAGTGGTTGCAAAGAGCATCTGGCTGATTGCAGAAGAACGCCTGGAACTGGCGTTGTTTTCCCAGATGAACATAGGCAGGACATATTTGAGACCATTTTTTTCTCCATTCTTTCTCATCGCATACATATTTTCAGGACTCAAAGTCTGGACAAGCAGAACATCACAATGTCAACCAAGGGAAGATGTAAATCTCCATAAGTAATTTTTAATGAAAAAAAATATTGAGTTACTCTGAGTGCCATAGTTTCTGGGTGGCTGGTTTTAACTTTAGCAACCCACACTTAAAGGGAAATTTTACAGTCTTAATATATTCCAGATGCTCTCCTAGTCTCAGATGAAAGCTCTGTCATCGTTTACTGTTAATATTTTCGTCAGCAGTAGAATTTTATTGTAATACCCCATCTTATTTGTAGTCACTATTAGTCACTAGAGAAACTTCCTCTACAAGTAATCCATGGGTCACTCCTTGAGTGTCCCCTCTCACTCTATTTAATTAAAAAATATTAACTGCTTGTTGTGTTCAAGACCTGTCTATATAACACATGTATACAATGACTTTTTACCTGATGAAAACCATTTGCTTCTAGTAGTTAGGCTAAAAAAAATAAAGTTATACTCTACAATAACAATAGCTGGCTTTATAACAGCTCTCTGGTGAAAGGAAAACAAGAGATTTGCTTTGAAAATAAACCTCCATGAACTTGGATCTACAAAAAGGGACATGCAGGTTTGCTGCAAAAACAAGAAATATATTTCACGCTGTTAATCTTTGATCAGATGGTAGTTTCTCACAAGGAGAATAGTATTTAAATGTGGCAATTTCGATCCTTTGTAGTGACTGATGGTCTGATTACAGAGGGAAGGGGATTTGGGGGAACAGTAGAGCATATTATTAAAACACGAGTCTTCTGGATGGAAAACTGAGGACCTTCATTATTAAATTAAGAGAGTTAGAATAAAAAAATGTCACTATATGATGGGCTCCACGTGATACTCAGTTGGTATGCAAGTAGGAAGCTGCTCTGCTATTTTTTTCTTACCTCTGTCTCTGTAGATTAACCTGAATTTTGAAAAATCAAGTTTTGTTGCTTATGCTCTTGCCTTGTAGGCTCCGAGAGGACCCATGAGGACACACGTTCTCCCAAGGCTGTGGCCAACTCTTGGGCAAGCAATTCAACACTAGCATCAGGGTTCAGCTCTTTGGAAAAAAGAGACTTGTGCAGTCTCAGATTGAACCTCAGGATTCAATCAAACTTTTGTTTTTCAACATTTCCGAAGTTCTTCCTGATTGAATTTCACAGAGGCTTACCTTGAAAGGAAATAGACCTCAGCACTGTACCTCATATGTCTTCTCCTTTCACTTTGGCACCATGTCCCCACGATGCACACAGTGACAAAACAACTCCCTGCACACAGAGATTCTTTTCAAGAAAACCTGTCATCAAGTGCATGATGAGAGTATTTGCTCTTTATATACCAGCCAGAAATTTTCTCCCATGCAAGCCATTTTCCTATCTGGCTTCCTCCTCCAAAAACAAGTGTCTGCAAAATTATCATGTTGTAACTGGCAAAGCCTCAAGCCCCAGTGATTCTCATTTCAGGTGTGAAAAATACGATGAAAAATGGAGACCCTTGATTTGGTTTTTATTTGCTCTGCAAATAAAATATGTTAAAATGCTGTCATTTTCTCCCTGTTGAACCTTAACATGGAAAATCCAACTTAATCAGCATTAGAGCAGCCTGGTGTCACCGTGTGAAGCCTAGCCCACTCCCCCTTCCCTTCTCTTGACCCCTAAATTAAATAGGTGCTCTCTGGTATAAATATCTGGTGTCCACCTGCATGGATACTCATGAGCTGATCTGCCAGCAAGCTAAACTGAGGACTTTTCGCCCAGAGCAGGCACTGACCTGGGTATTAGTCCTTTGTGCAGCTCCCAGGTCTTATGTGACAGGGAAGAAGAGTCTCTTTGAGACCCTTATCCTGTTCCAACCTGGCTGAGTTGGCACACAAGCTGGAAAGGCTCTGGCTGGAGGAGAGGAAGGGAGTCTGATGGGTAGAGTGCAACCACACCGTTTCCTTTTCCCTTGAAAAGCAGGCTCGTCAAAAAGTGTACAGGTTTTCTTTTTCCAGAAGCATTTCTTTCTACAGCTGCTACAAACCCAAAGCAAAGGTTCAGTCCTCTTGGATTCTCTTACTTTACCATTTGGGCACTTATGTGCACATTCAAGTGTTACTATACTTTGGCATAAGTGATGAATTGAGCTAGGACTTTAGGATTCAAGTGTGGACTTGTGCTCTGCCCGGAGAGCAGCTGGGAAGGTGACTCTGTGAAGCAGTGAGCTCCCTCTTCATGAGTGCAGAAGCCTTTCAGCACCCCAGAGTGGGAACTGTGCCCAGGGCCCAGCCTGCCATGCTGCTCATGGAGATGTGAGAAAGGCTGCTGCTTCTGCAGGAAAATGAAGGTGGTTGCCACAAATGCCAGGGTAATGCATACTGCTTGCAAAAGACCCTGACAGAGGAGCCAGGGAGAAGGGATGATTTTGTACTTTTACTTCAAAATTATTTTTATTTGTATGTGTGCAAGAAAAATACAGAAACTCGCTGTTATTTTTAACCCAGCTCAACTTTTAGCTGTAAAGGGTGGGTATAACATATGCAGCACAAACCCACAGGCCATATAACATGTATAACATATATATATAACATATAACAAGGCTGTGGACTGAGTTAGAGGTGCAGAGAGGCAGTGCTACTGCAGACGGGGTGAGCGGGGACCCTTGGTTGGCTCAGAGACAGTGCTGCCTAAGGCAGCGGCACAGACTTCACATCCAGCAGGGCTGGGGTGGGTGCCCCTTTGATCCAGCTCGGCCAACCAATAGAGCAACCAGACTAGGCGGACTCTGCAAAGTTTCTCTCATTTTATGCTTGCTCCAAAGATTCATTTTGTTTCCGTGCCAACCACAAACAAAAAGTGGAGTTTCAACACAAGCTCTTCGGTGAAATGAAGCCAATCAACCTGAATTCGTGGCATATGGTATACCCTCCCTCCCAAAGTGGAATGCAGCTTTGGAAGGGCAGAACCTTATCATAAAACAAGCTATTGTTGTCTGTGTTTCAGTACAAGCAGATTAATGATGAATCAGCTTTTTATGAATTCCTCTTTTCATCCCTTTCCTATCTCTCACCTGTGTCTTGCTTTTAAGACGGATGGTGTAATTTCCTTTGCAACTCTGGTTCCCATTGCTCGCTTCTCATCTTGCCACTAGGGAACACTCCCAGGTAGAGCAGCTCATTAGTGAATTTTTTCTTACAATTTCTCAATGACATGTGCAGCCTATAAGCAATCCATCAGTGTTGAATAAGGACTTAATTCGAGCTGATGACCCTTAAGTATGAACAGAATACACTGAATAAAGACAGATGGGTCATAGGTTTTGCTACTTCTGTAAAACATGCTTTATATTAAAATAAATACATTACATGTGAACTTACATATGGTTCAAAACAAACCCCATGCAAAGCATAAGTAGGCATTACCAGACACACAAAACTAACAGTCATCTGCATAAAAGGGTAAGTAAATCAATAAGGAATTGTGATTTCAGGTTTAAAATGTGTAATGTAATGAAATTAGATGCATTACAGAAGATCCTGCTTCGGTCTTACTCTGTTCCAAATTCTTTGTTCTGAAATAGTAGTGCAAAGTTTCTTTTTCTGAAATTAAAGATGAGTGTAATCTGCAATATGTTTCTGCAGACAGCATATGCAGTTCCTCAGGACTTGCATCATTAGGGCTGTGTTAAAAAAGCCTAGTTACTGCCGAGTAAGGATTTTTTCTTTTTACAGTATGGAG
This sequence comes from Cephalopterus ornatus, assembly GCA_013396775.1. Classification (NCBI taxonomy): domain Eukaryota; kingdom Metazoa; phylum Chordata; class Aves; order Passeriformes; family Cotingidae; genus Cephalopterus; species Cephalopterus ornatus. The sequence goes on along the minus strand of VZRE01010491.1, from coordinate 209,952 downwards.
CCCTATTAAATGGCAAACATTTCTTACCCCCTGAAGGTCATGGGAACGGTTTCCCATAGAGCTTTGTCCTGGACTTTCTAGTTAAATGGCAGCCATTTTATTAAAACGTCTGTTTTCTATCAAGGAAACTTAGCACATCTTTAACTGTCAGAAAAGACTATACAAACATGCATTATAGCAGAACACAGAATCCATATACATTTGCTAATAACATGCTCTGACTCCACCGATAAAGACAAGTTTATCAAGCCCTGGAGTCACCACTGTTGCCATTAAGGAGCTTTGCACTCGACCAGAGCTGAAGACCACAAAAAAGTACTGTAGGAATAACGTTATCTCTGCCCTCACCTTAGGGTTAGGCTGTGGTACATGCCATTGTGTTTGTTATTACTGTCTTATTTTGAACAGTGCCTGTTACGGTAGGAAGATATGGGGTATCTTTTCTTCATTGCAAAAACCAGTAAAGTCAAAAGCCTGGAGTCAGACCTTGTGGGGTCCCTTCCCACGTCAGTAAAAAGTCACTTCTTCATCCTGGCAAGCCACTCAGCTACTCTGTCCTTCCCACACTGAAATTTATACACTTCATGACCACATCTGAACTCCAATCCTGAGCTTCCCACTGAGGTTAGTCTCTCATATGTTTGCTCTCTTTTACTCTCTCTTCCAGTATATACAGTGATTTGAATTTTCTAACAATACACGCATGTTATCGTATATTTAAGGGAAGGTAACATCAAAGAAGCAGAGTTTATACTGAGGGCAGAAGGTGATGAGGTATTTCCTGGGGAAGTTCACACTACGGTCTGAAGGCTGCTAGATATTGTTGTTCTGAGGAGTTAAATTTTTGGTAACCTTAGTAGTTTGTGAAAGTTTATGTAATGTGTGATGTTCTTTAGCCAGTGTTTAGTATGCAGTATGAGTTATTTGGCTGGGATTTGTATGGCGACAAAGGGGTGGGTGAGCAGAATACAAACTGTAAATTTATGGTGCACGAAAGTTTCTTAAGTTCCCAGTTGAAAAGATGGTGTTCTGCAGCACAGGACAGACACCTTTTGATGCACACTGCCCTGAGGCACTCTGCTGAACCTGCCCCAAGGCGCTCTGCTGAACCCACCTTCTGCAGTTTTTGCTGTCAGGCCAAAGATCATTTCCCTTTGAGTTTGTACAACAATTCAGTAATACCTAAGTACCAGTTAAGATGTTAACACACTATAAATATTTACAATATTTAATATTTATATTGTCTCTCAAACCCAGCTCTTACTGGGTTTGAGAGACAACTATTAAGTTTGCAGCTATGAATAGCTGGAACTGGAAGAAGACGTCTTGTGGCAGCTGAGAGGTTAAAGAAGTGTCAGAAGAGAAGGCAGGTAAAATGAGAGAGATCATGGACTTCAGCAGAGGTCTGGAGAGAAGGTCTGTCCAAGGAGTCAGTTTGTACAGGCTGTCAAGAGCCAGGACCTGACCAGAAGGTACAGGAGAGATGTATAGGCAGAGAAAGGAAACATGGAAAGCACCATGGAGAAAAGAGAAAGAGAAACAGGAGTAGGTAGAAGCAAAACTGATGCAATACTAAAGCAAAAGCTCTCAAGCATCGTTCCATAAATGACCAGGTTCCAGGTACTTCCTTTAACATAAGAAGAAGACATTTGTGTGGAGGGGCATGCAAGGATGTATGGGCTGAGGTAGACTGAGAGCATTTTAGCACCCCAGCAGGAGGAGTTTTGTAATCCTGTAAGACATTTAATAGAGAAGGGCTATATGATACTCCCTCTCTTATTATTGTAAACAGCAAGAGAGCTGCCGAGTACATGCACGCTCCTACCTGGAACACTTTGAGGGACACACAAGGAAACCATGAAAAGAATAAGCACTGTAAGGAGCCAGAAGGAACTGCCCTGTTAGAGAGCAAAACAAAGAAGTCCTAAGAATAACACAAGGAAAAAGCAAAAGGAAGAAGAAAGCCAGGAGGATTTGGAGGACACATCCAAACTGGGATTCAGAGAGCCTGGAGAGCAATCCAGGCAGAGCACTGTTATCTGCCATGTAGCCAAATGACTTGTCGCCAGTGTGTCTAGGATATTTCTGTGAAACTTTTTTCTTCTAGGAGGGACTAAGGAACTGCTGGTATGGATCACACTTGCAGTTCACTACCTCCTGTGGAAGGACATCCAGAAGCCATGGACATGGAAGAAGGAACATTAAGGAAGCTGACATTTGGGAAAAGATGCTGCAAGGAAAGGTTTCCCCAGGAGTGAGGTGTCATTCTGTCTCCGGCCTCAAAGTTTAGATCTCTTCTATTGTTTAAGTCTAGAATGTAAGTGGTCATTACTGGTTTGCAAACTAACATTTAATCCTCATATTTGAAAATCTTTTACATAGAGCATTGCCACTAATTACTGCACCACATAAAATTTATTTCAAAGTATAGAAACGATCCAGTATGTGTATCGTTATTTCTTCAGTGTCAGGAATTACCACGTTTCCCCCGGTTTCCCGTTTCAAAGTTAGCACATTGTTCTATCTGAAGAAGAAGTTATTTCAGGATTAGTTACAAGAAACATCTGAGATGGTCCCTGATTGAGCCATAACCCAGGCCTGTTTCCATAGAAGTTCCTGCTGACCTTACATGTCATGCTTTCCTTTTATTATTTAATATATTTTCTTTTTCTATTAAGAGACATGCTTACATTTTATGCTGACATTAAGTTTTCCTGGAGATACTTTACTAATACTCTGCATGGAGATTTTTGATTCTTGTAATTATCTACGAAGATTTTCACCTGATGTTATTATTTTTGTTTCACTTGGCATCTACATTTGGCAAAGAGCCAAAGGAGGAAGCGACAAATCCATCAGCTTAAGACAGGAAACCCTGTGATTTCAGAGCTGCTCATATCTTGTTAGAAGTTGCTTTTCCCTTTGGCTATTTCATACTAACATCCTTTCATGGGGTAGTTTCTCCATTCACATCATTAAAATGTACCATCAAAATATTTATTCATCAAAAACTGACTGGAATAAGTCTAATCTTGCCTGTTACATACTTCATCATGTTTACACATCACCCAAGATAGCAGGCCTTAATGGGACATGGAGGTATGACTGTATATAAAACATAACATCGTAATACAGCTTTACAGAAAGAATGAATCATTTGTCTAATTGCTATCCTGCTTATAAACTGTTTTGCCTGGAAGACACTAAGTCAATCACAAATACCACCTTGTCTGTGTATGTTTTTAATATATTTCTGTGGGATCTTTCCTCCTTTGCCTGAGGCACAGTGGAAACAAGCAACAGTCACTCATTCGAGCTTCTTCTCCATGAAAAAATCTGTGTATTTCAATTTCAGAGGAAGGGGGATTTTCAGTTTGCTTCTCTTAGTAGCAACTCCCAGGGTCTTGAGGTGCTTATTACGGTAGAAAAACAAGCGAGAATAATGGCATTGATTAAGTTCTGCCTAGCAAAAGCCCTGGACAGAGACTCAGAACAGGAATAAAAACATTGCAAAACAATATAAATTATAAATACCAGCGTGATTAAAAAGTTTCCCTCTAAAGCAAAAAAGTCAGAGCACACAGGAGTGTTACATCTAATAGCTGCCCCGAGTTGCACAATATCTAACATCTCCTATTAGGAGCCCTCACCATCCCCCAGGCCTCCACCACACAAAAGGCATTTTAGTCTCTAGTCACTGGTCCCAAGAGGGCTTGGTGCCTCTGTGTGCGTCCTCCAACTCCTCCTGCTGCACTGCAACACTAACAGGGGAAGCACAAGATGTGGGTGATCAGCAATATAGTCTGGAACAAGGCTGTCAGAAAGAAAAGGGAGATTAGGATGAGGGCTGCACTGAACAAGAGCCAACCAGTCTAACCATGGTACTTACACAGTAAATAACTGTGATGAAAACTTTACACACCTTTCAGCACTTGCCCCTTTTAAACAATTCTGTAGTATCTTGTGCCCTTATTACTAACAAGGTGTCATCGTGGGTGTTGACATTTAACCTGTTTGTCAACAGATCCATTTACATCTCATTTCACTGGCACCCCATGCAAGAGGCAGTAAGTGAAGAGCATTTTAGCACAAGTGATGAAAGATGTCATTGCTGGTGCCCTTTTGCGCTGCCTGCACTGCCGTGAAGTATAGCAACCATTAGTAACAGGAATTTGAGTGTAATGTCTCCTTTCACCCAGCAAGGTCAAAAATTTATGGTTCTGACCTTTTCCCTCTCATCAGAGTGGGCTTGGATCATTTTCGCAAGGAATAACATAAAATTAAATGTAATTGATGCAGGTTCAGTGAGAAGTGATGCAGAGAAAGGATTCCACCTCTCCCTAATAAAAATTACTCCAGTGACTTTAATAACAAAGGCCATAAAGTTCCACAAACTTTACAGTAAAGGTTGTAGGGGTGTTAAGTGATTCAAAGGTGCACACAAGAGAACATGATTATTCCAAGACCTACATTTACTCTTATCATTCTATAGTTTCTTAGATGTGTTGCTCAAGGTCTCAAATACATGCTTCAAGAAAAGCAAGTTTTGTTATGTGTGCGTTAATAAAACCAGCCTAATTTTCAAATGCTGTGCTCTTAGCAGGCTATAATCACTTTAACTTTGTTTGGGTTGGTCACTTTGCACGCGCAAGATAGAGAGACACACAGGCCCTCCTGCTTCATTCCGCTGATCTGCCCAAGCTGGCTCAGTCAGACTGCTGTCTGTGCTGACGAGCCTTGGAGGTTCAATGGACTCTTACGCTTTTCCCTGATTCTTGTTTTTAAGGCCAACCGGAGTTGAACTATTTGGCTGAGTCACTTTTCAGCACCAGAGTCCTCTGATGTGCACAGCTGCTGTACAGTCTCCAGCACTCTCCTCTTGCCCTGTCACCAGCAGCTTGGCATACGAACAGCAGGAGTGCTGCTCACACCAGTGATGGAGGGCAACTGCCCAGCCACGGCAGGGAAGGGGTATTTTAGGGAATGTTGGTTCCTCCCTCACTAAGCGTGACAGACGAGAGTCACAAAGTTCAGCCAAGATCAATCCTGCTGGTGCTTAGGGCTGGGGATTAGCTCAACCCGTTGCAGACGTGACGGCTCAGTGAGAAACCATTTTCCAAATAACAAGTGGCTCTGCAGTCTCATTATCTGAAATGGTTTTTCTTTTTTTTCCCACTCCCTTGGTGTTTTTATTTTTTTTCTGCGCAGAAAGTCAGCGCCAGTCCAGCTGCTCAGACACACATCACAGCTATGCAGAGATTCAAACATATATTATCTGTGAAGCTGCAATACATTGTGCATTTAATTTTTGTGCATTTAATTTAATTACCAAAATTAAATAGTTTTCTTGCTATTTTCAACAAGAACGAGATGTCACTTTGACAAGAAAAGATTTAGAGCAGCTCTGGACACTCATAAAACATGCTGATACGAGAGTTTTGCAGATACCCTGCAAATTTTTTGTGCTGGTGGTTTTTTGGCTTTGCATCTGTAGATGCTCCCCCTGGCTGCAGTACACAAGCAGAAGCAAATGTAGCCTTCCTTGAAGATAATCTTTCCCAAACTTTCTGCTAGAATGCATTACTTCATCAATTCCCCAAGTTTTAGATCTCAATTTGGGACTTCTGCCAGAAAATGTAATGTTTGTTTGCATCCAACCTGTCCACTTTAGCGTCCATACAAGCTGTCCTCCCTCTCAGAGACTTCAGTAAGAATTGTTGTTTAACAGTGTCTTTGGAAATATCTAGTCATATCTAAGCTATGAAATAGAATGTTATTGTTATATAGATATTTTTAACACATTTGAGCACTGAGCAATTAGTACAAACACATTTTGTTTCCTGTTAGATAAATCCCTTGGTATCTAGCGTGGTCCCTCTCCAGTTTTTGTAATCCAGCAGGAAATAAAATTTGTACCAGCCCACCCAGGGCAAGGGAGCAAGAAATAAGTTAAATGTTGCGTATCTTTTCTTGCTGCTTCTTACTGCTACAGTGACCTTTCTCCCTGCTGTGCAGCTTCATGTCCAGATTGCCTTCCCAACACCACAGGATGCTGTAAGTACTAACTAAAAGAAATGCAGGGATAAAAACAAAGAAAAAGAGAGCAAATGAATAGTAGTTAGCAAGGATAACAAGACAAACAGGAATAGCTGTTACAACATGGGTTCTAACCCCAGCAAGACCACTAGGAGAGAATATTATATCCAGTAATGTTCCTTGTCAAACTTAATAGATCATAAGTACCTCAGTTGCTCCTTATATAGATAGTTTAAATTCACATTGCAAAACCATGAGACAGATACACTAAACACTGGCCATCTGCTCCTCATTGTTGCAGCTCGTGACCTGCCTTGCATTCCGCTGTGGTCCACTATGTCCATACTCAGCCCTTTCTCTCTAGTCAAGAACACAGAGGCATGGAAACTCTCCTAACTATGGGGCCCATTCAGCTATGCAGGTACTTCACCAGGATCAGTGCAGAAGCATGTTGTTTTTGTTCCTACAGGTGGCCAACACTCTTCCAGGCAGTCTAACTCCTCCGGGAAAACTGCACTTTTGATGCCACTTGGTTTTCACAGCATTGGCTTTATATGGAACAAGTTGACTCCTAGAAACCACAAGAAACTAGAATTTTTAAAGTTTTGCCATTCTTAAAGCAGCACTAGATTGAGCCCCACGTTCCTGTTCCTTGGGGTCCCCCCCCAGCCTGCTGAACCCCTTGGGCTTAGGAGGCACCAATGCCTGGGGCACCATGTGAGGCTTAGCCTGGCAGTGGAACAGGCATGTGAGCCACACTATCGGCAAGTCACCACACCAGAATATACTTACTCAAAAGACTGGTTTTCAGCAGAAATAAGGATCAATTTTGGTTTGTTTAAATTAAAAAATTAATTTTTACATAATTATTTAGTTTGTTACGTGCTTGTTGGGTATCAGCATTTCAAAACTCACCAGCACAGTAGCTCCAGGGCATTACCACTAGTATCAAAACACGACACAATGCTCAGAAAAACAATCTTTAAAACATGGGTTACTCCGCTGAATATTTTTTGCTTTTTGTTTTGTTTTCCACTTAGCAATTAGAAAGTGGCCTTTGTGTTTCAACAGAATTATTGTAGTTGGACACTCTACCAAAAGAGGCAAGAAAAGAGCTTTCATGCCAGGCAAGAGTTCTCTTTTTAGTTTTCTAGCAATGACAAAGTAACAAAATAGGAGTATTTCAGAGGTGGGTAATGTGGTTAATCAGGAATGAAACAAAATCTACAAGTGACAACTTGTTTTTGTAACAAAGGTTACCTCAAATCCAGGAAGCATTATGCAATAAAGCTCTCCTGTTTGCATTTCAAAACTACTGCTAAAATACCGCTTCTCAGTGTTTGAAAATACCCACTTGCCTGTCTTCCTCTCCTGCCCTCCTCAGCTTCAGCAATGGATCAGCCTCCCTGACTTCTCAGACCTGAGCTGCCGTGCATGTTTGTCAGTGGTTTCTCCCCCTTTCATTGTTGCTCTGGAAGAAAAAGGTGGAGCAGCTCTGTCCCACTCCCCCAGCCTCCACCAGCCGAGCCCCCAGAGCAGACCATTTTCTCATCATCGCATGACTAATATAACCACAGGCGCTTGAAGTGCATGGGAACTTTTCCAGCCAGTGTTCGGAGGGCAACAGCAACCTTTCTTCTGGGGAGGGTCTTATGACATATTTTCTATTTTTTTTCCTTTCAGTAAAGAGTTTGCTGGCACCACAGGTACAGCATGACAGGCCCCAAACTGGCACAACTGGAAACCAACTCTACTTGAATCCTTTATATACCTCGATTTTCACACCACACAGGCCACGTTGGTGACAGTGACAGTGCATGCATTTTTTTCAGGGATGTTCTCTAGTCAAGTTTTGCCAAAAATGGCTGAACTGATCATTTCATGGTTGCTGCACAAGAGCTCACAAGACAGAGAGAAACCTTGCTGGGCCGTGCAATACGTGCCAGAGCACAATACCGACAGCGTGTGGTGGCAGCTCACAAGGTTGGAAAAAGCCATTTTAACTCTTGCATGTGCTGACACTGCCTTTTCTGGTTCTCTGCTGGTTATGCAGGAGTCTGCAAGTCCCTGAGCAGAGTTAACCAGCTCCCCGCTGGGACCCTCGTTAGGAACAGCGGAGGCATTGCTGTTTCTTCTGTTCCTCTTTTTACATCTGTTTCTCTGTTTCTGAGAAGCCTTGCCAAAAGCCCCCCAGTTTATTAAGCTCTGACATCTGATTTGACTTGAAGCTTCTCAGCCCCTCACTCTTGGGTCTGGCCAGATCACTGGAGCAGAAGTCATAAGATTTCTTAAAAAGAAAACAACAATAAAAAAGCTGATTTGACAAAACTATTGAAAATCTTCAAGAATTAATTTACAGACTAGATGTGATAGCTTCCCAGAATGGCATCTTTCCAACTGCAGTGTCCCTATCACTCCAGTCAATGATGGGACAGATTAGGCACTGAGTTCATGACAGCTGATATACTAGAGCTTTTTTATTTGCAATTTGGTAGGCTTTGACCATTCCTTTGAACTTTGGAAGTTGATATTGCCTGATTCTGACAAGTTTGCACCTTGGTGAATAGCTGTGTGCAGTTTAAAATCTACATGACCCCGGTAATGATACCTTTTACTTATAAATGTGACCCACATGTACTTCAACTACAAAAGGTCTGGTAAACAGAGAATGCAATTACACTTTAGCATGAGAAAAAATGGAGTGCTGGGCCAGACTAGGGGGTTTGAAGATGTTTTGCATGTTTCAATTCCAATGCTGTCTCACTGAAAGCTGGATTAGAATCCTACCCCAACCGCAAAAACTGAACAACCAATTAATTACTAACATTGTCTCAAAGGAGTTCTAAATAAAGGACAATGTGGCTGTCTTCAAGGCTGATATTTTAGGTATGAAACTCAGTTTTGTGGTGGAGATTCTCCACTCTGGGGGGCCAGATCGGCTGCTGGCACACAGCCTTGCCAGCCCAGTGGGAACTCAGTTCTGCAAAAACCTCTGAATGATGCTACTAAGCATTAGCCCATGGCTGATATCTGTGAGCAGAGAGCATCACTGGCTAGTCCATAAAATCAATATGTCAACGAGCCTTACAGAAACACTGCAAAGTGTTTCTGTAAGGAAAGGAAAGAGAGTTAAAACAAACTTTTAGAATTCTCTGTTGCAGCAACAGTGTGTGGCTACAAACCCAACTACTGGTGGGTAAAAGGCATAAGCCAAAATCAGATCTTTATACTTTTGAAACAAAGGGAAATCATATTTCAGCTTTCACACCTAACTCCTGTAGAGCTAGTCTCTAACTAGCTCCACAATGTCCAGTCCACAGTAAAGGAAAAAAAAAACATCTTCTGTGAGTAAGGAGAAAATTTCTTGTGACTGGCTCTCCAAGTTTTGCAGAACAACTTACAAAAATTACAGTCAGTAATTGTTCAGACTGTAAACTGAACCCTTGGTTTCAGTTTATAGCTGGATCCCTGGGATAGAAATACAGATTTAAGACCAAACTTGCAATAGAAGAGATTGTTTTGTTTGACTTGTTTCCTACAGAGGTCAAAGAAGGTCAGTTGTTTTTTGTTTTTTACAAATCTAAATGTGTATCAAGTGATGGTTAAAATAGGAAAATACCCCAGGAGCTCTGGCCTCTCTGCATAGGTGCAAATCTCTAATTCAGCTGAATTCATACCAGAGCTATATTAACCTGAGTGCAGGTCAGCAAGTGTCAGGCGGAACACAAGGGCAGAGTGGGGCAGGAGAAGAGACTTGTTAAACCCCGAACCTGCAACCGGATCTCTGACAGCGGCTGTTCAAAGCCTGTAGAGGCTGCAGGCAAGTTGAGGGCAGGCAGGGCTCCGGGCTGGCACAAGCGGCCGCTGAACCAGGGCCTTGTGCATTGATTTATTTTAGAAAGTCCAGGACACAGTTACTGGACAGCCTAAATATAGCTCCACCAAAATGGAAAAACAATCTGGATTCAGCTGAGCACAATCAACAGACGTTCTCACACCTCTGAAGTCAGGACATGCTGTGGGATGTGTAAAAGTCGGCTCTTTGTGGGGACAGCAGAGGGAGGAAAGCGTCCGAGGAGGGAGGACAGATCCCGAGCAGGAACTAGGTCTTCTCTCCAAACACAGCAGCAGATAGATGCAAGAGTTTGCAAAGCAAGCTTGCTTCTACCAGAGCAAGAAACAGCAATACCATAAAAAAAAGAAAGAAAAAAAAAAAAGAAGTAGAGAAAGCAAATGGTAATTACATGTTTCTAGAGCTCTCATTCTCCAAAAACTTACTCTGAAGCAAGATGTGGAGGAAATCGGGTTTTTACTTGTGTAAGCAGTTCTTGGCCAAATGTCTTCTCTTCCCTCCCCCTTTACTACTTCCCTAGAAATCCCCTTCCTTACTCACACATAAACAAGGCTGTTGCCATAGAAGTCTTTTTGACTCGGTTAAAAAGCGATTCAAGAGGATCACCCGGTGGCTGAACTGGCTTATGCTGAGAGTAAGGCAGGAAAAAGCAGGCACTCTGGTGGCTGAGGGAGAGCCCCACCTCTGCTGTTACAGCTTGCCAATCTTGTTCTCTGGTTTTGCTCAGAAAGTGAAGCTGAACAGGAAATCATTGTGCTGGGTGACACAGAGACATACATTATGCAGTATTAGGAAGATTATGTTTATGAAATGTTATTTTTCCACTTTAACAGTTAAAACCTTTGGACTTGTTTTCTTAACACCATTTTCATTTTCTGCAGCTATTTGTTTTAATGCTCTTCTCCTCCAAGAGATCCCCTCCTCTTGCACTAATGCATAAGCTCTGTGTCTCCACAGCAGCCCCAGGGCCGCAGGAAGGGAAGGCGAGTCCTGACACATGCCAAGCATGTAGGGGAACCATCCCTTTGTGCCTCTTCACTCCTGACCAGTGCCAGAGCAGTGAGCCAGGCTCCTGGGCACGAGAGGCTTAGGGGACCCAGTGCAAGGAGCAGGTGGGGTGGCTGGTAGAGGAAGGGGCTAAATGGGCCCTTCCTCCAGTAGCTATAAATGTGGTCTCGCCTCCTTTATCTTTCAGAAACAGTCTGTAGCAAAGTGCTGGAATTACAAGGGGCCCTGTGACACTGAGAGTGCAGTATAAAATAATTCATCCCTTTCAAAGAGTAAGGCTAAAATAAAGTACACACTGCTCAGTACACTGTAAACATTAACAACCTTCTTTGTAGACTGTCTGATGAGCCTCCTCTAGCTACCACAGTGCTGCAGCAGTGGTTCAGCATTGCCATTGCAGATATATGCCCTCCCAGGAAGGTTCTCCGAGTTAAGGGTCACTTTTGCCACAGAGAACTTTCACTTCTCACATGCTTGTACGAGACAGAAGCTGCCTGGCTCCCAAGGTGCCCCAGGACTGACCTTGCCCCACTGCCCTTCGCTGCTGCATGGCACTGGCCCAGACGTGTGCCGGCACAGTGGCTGTGCTGCTGCTGCAGCAGCACTGAGCAGCTGCAGGCTGCCCCACGGTCCCTCTGTGCTGGGCACACACTCCCTCACGGGGACCCAAATTCCCTTTACCAGCAGAGTGGCAAGGGATAGGACACAACATCCTGCCTTTAGTGGGAAATGAAGGACAGAGAGAAACCCATGGGATCTGCCTGCAGGAAGGAGGGGAGGATGACACAGAGGAAGGACTCAGGTCTGTTGGGGTGGATGGGGATGTCTGGAAAAGGCAGAGGACAGCCACATCCTCCCCACCTCCCCTGGGGAATGGCAGCTGGCTGCTGAGCTCCAGCTGTGGGGTCTGAGGGCTGACCCTGCCCTAGGCTGAGTGGGCTGCATTACCCAAGGTGCTGGGTTGCCCTCTGAGGAACAGGATGAAATCCATCTCTTGGTTAGCTGTTGGTTAATTAGCCTATTGCACCCTGGGTGAGACAGAGGTTCTGTAGGAGATGGAGCATCTGGCTGTGCAACTGGAGGCTCTGCTGCTGTGCAGGACATGACACAAGGCAGCACAGGAGGTTTTCAGAGGGGTGGGTACTGGCCTCTCCTAGCCTGGGGGCTGCCTTTGGTAGCTTCAATATTTAGTTGACATATTTTTGTGTTATTTTAAAACACATCCTGAAGTTCAATGCAAACCACTGTCACAGCCCTGAAGTTGAAAGTCAAGACAGGGCTCATGTTGTATCATGTGTGCATGTGGATTTAATTATTGGGGGGAAGGGAAGGCATTAACAATATAATCTTTCTCTGCTGAGGCTTATACAACTCCCAAGACATGGTCTGAGAGAAGTATCTGACATTTTTAGAGTGTTAAGGCTATGGATTTTTCATATTTTTTTTGAGCTAAACATGTGGAATGCATACAATATATTTTTCCATCCTAATTAGCATTTTCATTGGCTAAACTGTGCCTGGCCCTGATAGTTCTAAGAGACCCACTGATTTCACACGCCAGGAGGGCTGCCAAGGAAAACAGATACACAAAAGACAGTGCAATTATGCACGATTTTAAACAGCTTCCACTTAACCAGTGAACAGTGTAATACCAGTCTAAAAGCTTCAACCAGCCTTTGATGTAAAATTTGACTGTTGAAAGAGACAGAGAGAGGAAGACAGAGAGGAAAAAGGCCAGAACGGACTTTGCTGGGGCTGGAGCTGCATAAAACCTGCTGATCAAACTCTTTGATTAGTTGAGTGCCATGATTTGAACCAAAGAAGAGCTGAACCTCAGTTTGAAAGTTGTTTCCTTCCCAGATGTGAACTCAAAAGATCATCTACCTGACTGGTATTTAGTTTGCAATATTGATGTGCCAAGCTGCTCCCACTCACAGTAAATCAAGGAGCAAGGAGCAGAAGATAACTGCCAGACCACACGGACAGCAACTTGCTTCATTTATTACCCAGGGAAGCGTGTCCATTTTGCAAACAGAAGTGGCATTTTCCTCACTCTGTGTCACTAAGTGTCTTATTACAGCAGGACTGTCAGGGGCAGAAACTTACTGACAGCTTCAGATAAAAATGCCCAGTGCCTCATAGCTCCAACTCAGTGAGAGCCACACTGATGCAGATGTGGCCTTTCCTATCTCTTTAAAGGACAGAATATATAGCAGTGATGCCAGAAATTCTCAGGGTTATTTATCTGGGAAATAATGTGTCTAAAAGGGAAAATAAAAGAATTTTGGTAAGCTGCCCATGCCAAATGTGAAGTGATTTACTGCCTTCTGGAAGCAAGCAGGGTAATCCTGAGGAGGTACACCTTCCAGGGCCTGCTGGGACACAACTGGGCTGTTTAAACCCAGCCTTTGCCTCTGCTAAGACAGGCCAGGAGCTCAAGAGACAAAAATCAAGAGATACCTGTTCCATCACCCACAACAGCATTTCTCCACTAACGGCTTTCCAAGAGCTAATCAAAAAAAGCAAGCACAGACTGGTCTAATGCTTGAACCATGCTGTTGCCTTTATGTGTCACTGTTATCAATCCCTGTATGCTCCAAAGCCTGAGGTCTGATTTTCAGGTGGAGCACTGGGAAAACTATTGCCTGTGAAGCTGAGCAGAACATTGTGTGATGAGGTAGCCCCATGGTGCAGCACTGCCTTTCTCAGGCCAAAAGCTTTACACTGGATTTCAAAATATTCAAGACTGAGTCTTTCAGGCTCTGCTCTGTCTGAACTCTTCTTGACCTGCTTACAGTTTTGTTTTACTTTGTTTTGTTTCATTAAAATGTGGCAGCAAGTTCTCTTAGTGATTGTGTGTGCGAAGTTTATTTTACTTTTGTATATCTTTGCATTCTATAACCATAATTTTATAGAGGCTGTAGTTATTCTATGAAGAATGAGCTATTTTTGATAAATACAACAATGCAATGTAGGGGCGGACAGGTCTGCTGCAACATCCATAAGAAGTGGAGAGAGAATGAGATACAGAGGAGCACAGGCATGGGATGGTGAGAAATGTGGCACAGATGATCCCACAGCTATAAACATGTCTTCTTTCAGTAAAATTCAAGTGAAGTTCAGTGAAGTTCAATAAAAGGGGAGCTGGAGAAACCTGGTTTTTGGGTAAAACGGGAAAAAGAAGCAGTACCTAACATATGTAAAATGTACCCCATATAGTAAAATCCAAAGAAATATGGAGCTGCAGACCAGTGCAGATAGAGAAAGGTGTAAAAAAAACACGTTAGAAAACTTAAGAAAATTACTCCAAGTGGATCCTAGATCAAGAAGGGAAACACCATCAGCCTGAACATCATGACCTTCCTTGCAAATCACTCCAGATGTCCCTGACTCACTGCAACAACTCCAGCCCCACCAGACTGAGACCATCCACCTCAGGGCACAGAAGAGTAGCCTGACACCAGGAAAAGGGGTAGAAATCAGGTGTGTGTGAAACAATTTTAATCGCACTGTTATTCTTTCTTTTTCGGTAGAAACTAGATCTAGACTAGCAGTGACTCTTGAATTACCATTAAGGTTTCCAATAGTATAAGGTGAGTTTCTCCTTCACCTGCAAACCAGCTTTTTTAACATAAAAATTTCTGGAATTATTTTAATGTGGTGACACTAAAATGATATAGAGGCCCTGGATAGGAAAGAGTCTACTGATCTCTGATCTTCTGTGGGTTTTCTCTGGCTGTCACAATTCCCATGACTGAGATGTGGTATGGGGTGACTTCTGGAGGTCAGACGAGGCACGGCTGGGAGCTGCACAGCACAGCATGTTCCTGGGTGAGGGACAGCTATTTCAGCAGAGAGTGGCAAACTCGCTCACCACAAAGAAATTGCTGCCTTTCCCAGGAAAGGGAACACGAATTTCCTCTGATCCCACCAAGGAAACAAGAATCCTAGGACAGATGAACTGCAACACACCCTGTTTGTGTTAAAATAGTAAAGATCAGGCCAGAAAATGCTATAGCCAAATTGATTTGGAAGGGCCAAGCTGGATTAATGAGAAGGAGGCTAGCAGAGGACGGTATGTGTATAATTTGTAACTTAACCCAGGCTGCAGTGATATGGAGACACCAGCTGTCATACCCTTCATGGATGCATAGAAAACATTTAACATGATTTAACAGGACTATTTGTATCAAGTGATGTTGAAGTTTGTTTTTCACAAGACCTTTGCTGATAGTGTTTTCTTTATAGATTTTCCCTGTCAAAGTATTGCCAAAATTCAGCAGGATGCAATTTCTTCTCCATTTTCCCTGTAAAATGAAAACCACTGCAGTTCTGTGGGGCTAATCAAACTAGCAGGTATCAAGTCTTTAACACTCTTTAATCAAGTCTTTTTTTTTTTTCCCCATAAATGAATTTCTGGGTTAAGGCACCTGGCAAACACCAACTGCAAAAAACAGAGGCTTGGGAGGCCTGGAGAGCCAATGTTCAATGCATTATCATGCAAACTGCATCACACAGCACTGACTACCAGTTCTATAGTTTACAGCTTTTATGAACTCCAGGAGCTGCAGAGTGCTTTGCAAACCTAGTTTTTGGATGGACATACCTGGGTGAGAGATCCAAGTCAGCCTAACCAGGTCCACGAAATTAAACTTGTGGACATCATTCCACTTTGGATCAATAGAAGCACAAGACTCTGGCAAATCTTCAGATGGGCCAACATTTTCAAAGGCCATTGCCAATTTTTCAATACCAGATTTTTAGTCTAACACTCAGACCTATTTCACCTGCTTTACAGATACACAGAAACACTGGTCTTTGCTCCAAATACCTTATTTTCTATGCACATAGATCCCATACAGGCAAGGCTGATGCTAGAATTAAGTCTACTAATCATACTAGCTTTTACTTTTCAGCATATGCTGATGCCATATTTCTGCAGCCAAGTTATCTATAACATGATGGATAATTTTGTCTGCTTCTAATTTTCAACTGATACTGGGAAAAATTTAGATTTAATCAGAAGAACCTGACATTATCCTATGGTTTTGTTCTTGGCATTGCTTTTGTGGTTCAAAAACATTCCCAGTGCCCTGCTTTCAAAACTTTAATAGAGATTGGTTTAGATATACCCAAAATTTCCTGTCTCCATCATTATGAGTTGGACTCACTCAAACAACAGGCTGGTTTCCCGTTATTTGCTGCAGAGCCTGGACCTCCTCTGCTGGAGCCCAGCACCAGGGCTGCTCTCACAGTATCCAAGCTGGTGCCTTGGACAGGGGCCACCCAGCAGGAGAGAGGCTGCTAGTGGGAAATATCCCTCCTTGAGCCTTTCTGGAAAGCAGTTTAACTGTAGGACCTGCTGCATTGCCATATTTCCCTCCCAAAGCAGCTGGTGTCAGGGAGGGCAGGAACAGTGGCTCTCCTGTGCTGGCAGACAGAGGAGCTGGGAAGGTGCAGCATCCTATGGCGCTGTCACAGTCCTTTCCTAAGTTGGACCGTATGCTGTCGAAACAAAACACTAGGGAATGTTTTGCTGTGCTACGTTCCCTTTCCCATCCTGGCAAGATAAGTCACAGAGCAGGGCGAGTTCATTATATTTCATGTTTGTTGATCTAAGCAAGACAGAATGAACTAAGACTGATTTTATTTGGCTGGAAATGGCTGAAAAACAGCTAGTATTAAACACTACTCATGTGAGCATGGACATTAGTACTGAAAGAATTATAACGACTTAATGGGAACATTAATAAAATGTTCATGAATAATACATATTTAATTATTACCTAGGTATTGGCTGTCTGGAGCTCCAACCTTAGTCCATATTTCTCTGGCAGTATTTAACCTCATCACTAATTTATGGAATTAAAGGCACTAGAAATCCTAGCTGGAAGGGGAATATGGGTAGCCTTCAAATATAATCCTTCTTCCATTCAGTCCCGTTTGTTCATATAAAGGAGGGTAACAGATAAAATGAAGTCTATGAAAGAAGCCCATAATATGAAGTCTACACTGTGTCTGTGGCCTCTCCACACAATGAGATGGACTTCCAACAGGCCAGTCCATCTAGTGTCCATAGTAGCTCGTCAGAAGCGCAGGAGCTGTTTACCTGTGAGGCTGCAAGTGCCTACAGAAGGTCCCCACTACTTCCACATGCTGTTGACACGGCCAATAACTGCATTGTGTCCAACAGAGGAGACAGCAAATTCAGACCATCTCCTTTTAATTGTGAGATTCTTTAGAAAACCTCCCACTAGCCAGAATTTTCTAAGCAATGGATGGAGGAGGCAGATAACACTGTAACACATAGGTTTGTAAAGTGACACTCTAGACTTCTTCCCTCTCTCTATTGACTGCTCAGGTAGCCGTATCCATTTCCAACACGCCACGCACGTCGCAGGTACCTCGTGCACAGCTGCTTCTTGCAGCCATTGAAACTGCAGCTCTAGCCAGGGCATTAGTAACACAGGGTACAGCAACACAGATTGCTCTGAATTGAGTGGATTTATAGTGTCAGTGTAGCTGCTAGCGGCAGCTTCTCAGAGGCAACCTCTTGCCTTGGAGAAAATTTCTTTTAGTGGTTAGGGAACTTTTCACTTACCACAGGCTGTGAATGGGATCTTGCTGTGAAAAACATGATGTGATGTACATGCACATCCCCACAGTCACTTGTTTATATAGCTGTAACTTGAGAAATAAGAGTTGCAACCAGGGTAGGGCTTGAAAAGAGCCCTGCTGCTTCTCAAACAATGCTTTCAAAGGACTTTCAAACTCTGCTCCATGTGGGATTTGTAACTTGTTTTGCCGTTCAGATCTCTGCAGCACCTGTTTCAGTCTGAGTCTGAAGCAGAGTTTATAGTTAAAAACACCATGCAGCTGTAATACAATAACAAAGCAGTTCCTCTGACTAAAACTGGCTGCAGTTCTAGGGTCTTTTCTTTTGCTTTCTCAGTCACACCCTTCCCTGAAATCTCCTCCTGGGTCATGCAGCTCACCCAAGTCCAGGGCCTTTAGTGGTTAGTCTATACCAGCAAAATGTTTTTCCAGATCAGAACATTTACAGTTTGATATCTAGATAAAAAGTGACTCATTTTTGACTTGTGAGCAATGCCTGACCTTACTGATGTGCCCCCAGCCGGTTTTCAGGAGCTGAGCTATCAGGGGAAATACTCATCCCCAAATTCCCAGGCACCATAGATGACGTGTGGCTGTAACCACAAGGCCATGCCAAAGGCGCACCCACGTGTCTCTTCTCTGCCATACCCCAAACCTCTGTGGCCCTTCAGAGGCTGAAACATCTGCAGCCTTTCTGCTGCACTTAGGTACACACATAGGTGACAGCTGCTGTCTTTCTTCCAGCAGTTGTGAGCACACAGAAAAGGCAGCCGGGAAGGAGCTGTGAGCACTGCCAGGCACGGCCACCCCTCCCCTGCCAAGCAATGCTGTGCAGGGCTGTGCTTTAATTTGGGCTTGGAGTAGGGCTAGGTCTAAGGGACATTTTCTGCAGAATGTACCTGTTTTCATCATCATATTTTGAAAGTAAGGGAATGCATGGAAATACGTATTTGCAGCAATTTGAAATTCTGTATTTTTGAATATGATCCTTCAAAGTACAAAATTCTTTCTTTTTGATTTAAGAAGAAAACCTCAAAGTCTGAAGCTACATATTACCCAAATTTCTTGAATTTTCCCCCAAACTGAAACTCCTGTCCAAACCATGCAATTTCACAAAAACAAAAGCAATAACAAAGCTGGATCAATAACATTGTATAGAAGCCCAGTTCCAGCTAATTGTGTTCAAAATGTTAATACTTTCAATATCTTTTTCTTCTTTACCAGTAGGAGTATACCATGTAACTTGGGGAAAGGAGATACTACAACACAGAAGACCTTTAATAGTTTTCCTCAGTGCTCAGCAATCTCTCTTCAGCAAGCTAGGTGTCTGGTTTTGTCATCAATCCAGGCATCACCCCACCTTTCAGTCCACCTTGCAGTCCACAAGAGTGCCTATGTGCTGCACTAGTGCTACTAGACCAGCACCCACTCCAAGTGATGAAAATCTACAGGAACAGGTGTCTCTGGGCCAAACACTCCAGTAAGTGAAATTTATTGTTTTAATATTCTTTTCTCCTCTTTCTCTGTCAAGGGATCTTCCATCACTAAATCAACATGACCCAGACCGCTGCAGGAAGACGGAAAACAGGACAAGTGTAGGCTGTCAAAAAATAAAATGGAGTCAAAGAGGTCCTCTGCAATATTGAGTTTTACTACAGTATTGAGATGACTCAAGAGAGCTACTCTGTGAGGCCACCAGAAGAAGCAGGTAGCAAGAAAAGCTTGTTATTGATGTCAATATGACAAGAATGTGTGAAAATCATCCTGATCTCTACATTAAAGGTGGAAATCTGAGGTCCTGCATTGAACAAAATCTAAGGCAATCTGATTCCTCCACACCAGTGCCTTTATCATCACACTGGTCACAGAGGAGGGCAAAGGGATTGAGGGTGAGCATTTCCTTTGTGCTTTGCCCCCTTCTCAGTTCCCAAGGCCAGAAGGATAAGAGCATCACCTATCACAGTATCCACTGGCAATTTCTCACTGTTAGAGAAGAGGAAACTGGGCTCAACAATGTCCTGTCTTACCAATGGACAAAATGTACTTTCCCAAGGCAGAGGACAGAAGTAGCACTTTCAGCCTTCCCACATCACCTGTCTGTGTGGGAGCCACTAGATATGCCCTTCCCTGTAAATGGCCCATCCAGCTCTTACAGGATACTGGAAGTGCTTTATTCCCAGTAATGCTGAAGGAGAGTATTGTCTGATGGTATGTAGTGACTTTTACCGAAACAGGGTAAAAATATGATCCAAAGGGTTTACAATCTAATTAAAGAATTTAATTCTTTATATACACTGTAAAACTGAAAATCCAGGGTAGGTCCATTTGAAAACAAAGCAAACCAGATAAATGTGAGCTGTTTCACACTGGGCTATGGGTATATTTGTGTGGAAGACTGAATAAATAAATTAGTGGTTTCTTTTCTGATATTGTAAATACTCCCAAGAACACTAGAGATCTCAGCAAAGTCATCTGGACGGGGCTATAATGCAGTGCAGATGTGAAAGTGCTTGAAGCGAAGAGGGAGCGTCCAAGCCTTTCCCAAGACTCTCCTAACACCCTTATGACAGTGATCTGTCTCCGTGTTGTTGTTGGCATGCCTTGCTCAGCAGCCATCACATCCCAGCTACATAATTGAAGCTACAGGCCCAATTCATTAAAAGAAGATTTACTGGTGTTAGGAGGGGTTTGTAATAGATCTTGTTTTCATAAATGGGGCTCTATAGTGCATTGTGCGTGTGATTTACAGAGGAAAGAAAAAATTGAATTATGGGGAGAAATGCATGTGAGCAAAATTCTTGGAGCGAGAACAGTTTGGTATGGAAACGAGACACAGGTCTAGGGGAGAAGGAATTACATCTTCTCCTATCTGTGGATGTCCCAGGAGATGTGTCAGGACGATGAGACCACACTGGGGTTGTTGTGGTGCTCTGTACCCCACTCTGCTCTTCCTAATTTCCCAGAGGTGGCAAAGAACAGCAGTCCCTGCTCACTGCCCCCTAAGTGTAGCCTCTCCTGCCTTGGAGAACTGCTCAGCTCAGACACTGTAGATGTCATCTACACTTGTGACTGTCCAGCTAGACTTGCAAGTACAGCCCAGCATGGTTAGCAGGGGGAGCTGCAGCTATAGTGCAAGAGACATGCTAGACATCTGGGTATGGCATAATAAATAATGCTTAGCAAACAGAGACCTCATCAGTGTGACCAGTGGAGTCTTGGGCATGTCATGTCTCATCCCAAAATGGATGCCATCCTCTCCAGTTGCCCCCCTCTTTTCATTGAGTATAAAGGGAGCCAGGGTGCTTAGTGGTCTCAGTCAAGGTGAAGCCCCTCTACAGGTCCTGATTTAGCCTAATTGCAACCTTCAAGTCCCAGTTGCCCATGAGGCAGAATACAAACAGTATGGCTATGTACAGTGCTGTCTGTACTGGCAGAAGCAACACAACTGGATCCAGATGGAGAAATCCTGAGGGCAGACCAAAACTCTTCTAGTCTCCTTCGCCTTTCCTCCTCCACAGTTTATGCTTGTTAGTCTTTATGTCTAGAGTACAAAACACTTGAGTAAAACATCCTGTTCCTTTACCAAACCCTTTAGATTTCTGTTATTAAAAGACCAGCTAAGTTCTTTTCAAAAAAAATTAAATTGGAAGCTTCTAATGTTTATGAGATTTGTCTCTCAAAATTCATTAAAGGCTATAATGTAATTAACAAAGCCAATGAGTAACGTAAAGCCTAGTATCAGATCTTTTGGAGCTGCTGAAAATCCACAACAGCCAGAAGTTAGGATACCTATGGAACTGATCCAGGGAAGTTGTACATTTTGATTATGATGCTATGTTACAAGGATTTTGCTCTTGCAGTATCTGATATGCTGCAGTGACCTACAAGTGACATGCAGCTCTTCCAGAGGGTGTCCTGTACACAGCCAAGCAATTTCCTTGGCCAGATCTTGTGCGTACAAATCATTTTCTGGAAGCATTCATTCACATTTTTACAAGTGATTCACTTACGAATATCATATAGGCCAAAAATGTTTATTGCTTTTTAATAAAAAGGAAGTGTGAAGTGAAGCATTTACTGCCTTTAATTTTTGTTCATACTTGTCCAGCAATCAGGAGCTGGTTTCCAGAGGCCCTGCAGGTGTCCAAGTACACACTGAATTTGACAGCATCTATTGTTTGTGCCAAGCAGTAGATTTTTAAGCAACATTTGGAAACATTCACAGAAAAGGGAAATTTTGGACTTGTGCAATGGGAGTGATCTTGGATAAAACCTGAAGTTGACTTTTACTTGCCCAGTGGGGGAACAAGGTGCAAACCTATCCTTATGAATCATGAATTCATATAACTCAGTGTCCAAATTGTACATATTAGATATAGGCTGCTCTCAAATTGCTTTTGATCAGGGATTTATCCACTGAGTAATTCTGATTAAGCAAAAATGTTGTACACAATCATAACCTGCTTGTGACCAATTCACAAAAGGGGAAAAAAAAAAAAAAAAAAAAAGAAAAAGGTAAACCATTCAAATACAATCTTTTTTTGCAAGAAATTTATTTGGTTCTAATCACATGGCAACACTCAGGTCTATCTAGTCAAACCCCACTGGCAAGCCATTAGCAATAGGCTCCAGGAAGAACTTGATACTTCGAATTCATGTTTTTCATTTTCAAATCAAAAGCCATGTAGTGGAGGGCAAGATCCTGAATCTCAAATGCAGGCTGGCTGACAACAAACAGTTAACCTGGAGAAATTCCAAAGCAGTCATTCCAGGGATCCACAGATGATGACTGAAAACTGTAGTTTTAGATCAATCATACTTCACAACCTAATTTCAGGGCTGGGCTTTTTCCTGTTGGAACTGTAAAGTTAGAAAGAGATTAGGAGCTGCCTAATCATTGGCATTCCAGCCTGTCAGAGTCATATTATGGCACATAAAACTTCTATTAGATAAGCAATATAAACGTTGCCAAGATGAGGACTCAAAAGCTAGAGGATACCAGAAATAAGGTCATTATGCTCGGTTTTAGCACTTTGAATGACACAGTCATGTTACCCTTCTGTGGTAGTCATTGCTTTTGTGTCTGTCCTCCACAGAAAATTATTATTTTCAAGACAGTCTGTGCAATTAGCATTTGCATGAATGAAGATCCCTCTGTACTCACCAATATAAATTATGATACCCAGAGGTCACCAGAAAATTGATTGTTCTGTTTGAAGTGTGTTCCTCCTGATTTTTCAGGATTTTTAAGCATGGCACCTCATCTGCCCAAAGCACAGCTACCACTGGCTTTCAGTGGTACTACCCACCTCTTCAAAAATTGTTTGAATGAAGTGCCCTTCATCACCTGGGGACAGAGGAACAAGGACAATCCATCTTTCTGGGGCAGTACTATCCTTCCTATCCCCATCCTTCCTTGCTGCAATATGCACTTCCTTCCATTTGTGCTCAGAGAGGATGGACAGACTTTGGAGGTTCTAAAATCATAGTCTAAATGTACCTTGAAAACTGCTCTGGTCTTTCAAAGGCTGTTCTTTGCGTCATGCTCTGCATTATAATCAGTTCTTTTGTCACATTGTGAGCTCTTTCCAGAGAGTGGATGAACTGTCACTCATCCCACCCCCATACCCTCCCAAAGGGCACTCAAGAAATGCAGGACATGAGAAAAAAAGCATTTTCATCCTCAACTTGCATCCTGAAAGTAGCTTAAGCTGGATGTCTGTCATGGAAAATCTCCTGTCGAAACATTTTTAAGTTTGGAAAAATCACAAGGAAGACTGCAGTTTTATAGGAGGGAAAACTGTTCAACCCAAATAATGAGCAGATTTGCTAGATCACTCCAAAATAGCATTGGATGTAAGATGTAAAAGAGTTTCTCCACATAGGGTTCAAAGCTAATAAGGTAAGGACTAATGCTTTATAAAGAACTAGAAGGACCACAAAGAATCCTCTACAACTTCCTGTAGACATGCACTGAGATTAGACTGACACCAAGAGTTGTGCTGAACTAAATCCACGGCCAAAAAGTGATAGTGTCTCTTGGTTGATGTGAATAGCCAAGTGTCTCCAGATTGAATTGCAACCTTTCTGTTCTACACTAGCAAGCTGTAGGACTAATTCATGGACTATAACTGATCACTTATTAAATCAAGGTGACAACAAGTATTCATAAAAATCACTTTCTGTCTTTCTACAGATGGCTTCTTCAGAAGCCATTACTATTCATTTGCAGAAAACCCTGTTTGGAAGAGAAAGGAAAAGCATTACTTTGACAGTCTGTGTGAGCATTGCCTCTCTTTATCTGTTTTCCTGAGGGCTAAAGTGTGGGAACCGAAACAATAACTCAAAAAATGTTCTAATTTAGATACCTAATGTTAGGTAGATATGGATGAATATTTATCATCCCAAATTCTCTATCAGGTTCTTGGCTTTATGCTCATCTCTATTCTTTTGGATTTAGTTTTCACTGATATGTGTTCTCTCTAAAGCCTTTTGCACTGCAGGAAAGAAAAGCCCACTAAAGCTGGATTGTGTAGATGTTTGAAACTGACCTACACATTAAAAGACAGACACAGCTGCAGTGAAGGGCACTAGGCTTTTGATCTTAAAAAAAAAGGAGGAACTTGAGTTTAAAGAACATTCATTTTATGCAAATAAATCTGTGCAGAAAAACAGCGTAAGAGAAATCCGTGCCCTTTAGAGACCCAGGAAAACAGCTGGCCTGGCTCTGCAGGAAGCATCCTGCAGGTGCTGGGAACTGGTCAGAGGGTAAGATTCTCAGCTGCCAGACTCAGACCTGGCCTTTGCCACAGCAGGAGCAGGAGGATATGCCTGAGGAAGCAGTTGTTGTCCCTGGAGAGGTGTTCACCCCCTCCTGGCTGCTTGGCTCTTTCCATCTATCACATGAAGATTTCTATCAGGCTGAATATTGCATTTGTCTTTTTCTTGTAAAATAAGACTTACTTTGAGAAATGTCTGTTTGGAGGTGGTGGCTGGCAGGCATTTCCCTCTAGGGCAGGCTGTGCTCTGACTTTGCTCAGCACAGTAAAAAGTCAGATAAATGCTTCTGGAGGAGAGACTGATCTATTACTCATGCGAAACTTGAGGAGCTTCTATTTGCAGGACTTGTAACCTTTTCTGTTTATTTCTCACTTTTTTGGTCCTGCTGTCATGACTACGGATTTTCTCCCTCTTCAGTATCTTTCATATGAATATCCTGCTTTATCACAGGCAGTATTAAAAGGTGAGGGGAGAAAGGGAGACAAAAGGAGTGCAATTACATGTGTTTCCTCCCACCCAGGCAGATCTGAAGTGCTCGGCTTTCATCCTTCTAGTCTGTAACAGTAAAGGATCAGTATAGGTAAAGGATCAGTGTAGCTAAAAAATGTTATGCTGTGCTGTGTGACTTGCAAAGGGCTGGCAATTCCAAGGACTGTGTAACAAGCCAAGGCTGACACAGAGCAGGTAATGTGCTGGCACTGCCTGCCTTTTGTGTCACTTCAGAGGACGAGGTGGACCAAGGCATGTGCTCATCTCACAGGAAGGAGATGTGTAGATAGTGGGAAAAACAAATATTTTAAGAAAAACAGATGAGAAAAAATTGGAGAACACAGTCATGAATATGTAGTGCTAGTACAACATTTTCCTACCTTCAGATCTCAAAATGCTTCACCACTTCATAAGATGGAAAGTACATAAAACTCATTCCTGTGTTCACCAAACCTGTTTACATCAGAATCAAGGGTGACAAATTACCTCCATGCTACTGCAGTCTCTAAACATTCATCCTTCTTTTGCCCAGTTCATCTTATGGCATGTTTCAACATAAATGTCCCTGTCCCCACAACAGAGGTTCATTGAGTTCAAAGATTGGAGAAAATAGAAGATAGACTTGGGTTTAAGATGGATTTCAGGAAAAAAAGTGGGGTTAATTTGGCAACATCTCTTTCAAACTTTGAGAAAAAATGTTTAAGTGAGGGATGAGGTTAATGAGCAGCCAAACAATTAATTGTTCCATCAGTGGCTGTTCCCAGTCATACAGGGACCCAGGTCCCCAGGAAAGAAATGCCAAGACACAGCTTTCCTCCTTAAGCACCAAGCTAACATGTCTAATCCCTTCCCAGCTATTCTTTGGCTATCTCAACCCAATTAACAAGGAAAAACAAAGCCAACTTCCACAGACTTTTTTAATCCTCAAGCTATTTTCCATAAAAGTGTGAAGTGTCAAATTTGCCTATGCTGTATCTGAAACCACAGGACTGGGATGGGACAATTCAGTTGAGGTATCAAAGTCAAACAGGATTATGAGTTACATGTTTGGGGCTGGGATATAGGATGATTGGCATGAAAAGATCTATGGAGCTCTGGCTGCCAGGGTTTGGTAAGTGGGAAGAAACTGTGGTTAATACAATTTTGAAAACAGTATCTTATTGCACTTCTTCCAGGAGAACCATCCCTCTAATAAACACCAGGTCTTTTGAAATATTCATTAAAAAGTCTCGATTCTCCCTTGCCAGAAGAGCCCATCAGCCTGAAGTATCTAAACTAAACCTCACAATTTGGGTATGTACCAGGCAGAGCAGAGAGTGGGGCTGACATGCATTGGCTTTTATTCTTTCTTTTTCTAGAATTTTGAGATATTTCTCAGTCTTTCCTTCCGAAAGTATTCTATTTGGCATAAAGAAATGGGTATTTGGTAAGACTAGCAGAAAATGTGTCTGACTGTATAGGCTATTAGTTGGTGTAAACTGATTACTGATTACTGGCATCCCAGTTTAAAAAGAGGAAGTCATTAAAAACAAAGGGTTTTGGCCAGAATGCAAGGTGTAAATGAGAACAATGAAGCATGATACCAAGACCAGGAAGGGACGGGAATGGGAGGAAAGTAGGATGCTCTGAAGAGGTTTACTGAAGAGTCAAATGTTGATGATATTGTTTTGGCCAAAGTGAGACTAGAGGTGTGTTATGTTCAGAGCACACGTCAGTGAAGCAGACACAGATGTTTTCAAAGGTCAGCAGTAGCTGGTGAATGTGGCAACACTGCTGAGTAATTTTGCATGTGTTTTGTGATCACTTCCTAATCCTGGGAGATGCTCTTATAGTGTCGTTTTGGGTCACCCTGCCTTTGGGAAAGCTGCTGAAGCAGACCCTGTGTGTCTCAGGGATGCTGGCGAGACAAACTGGTTGATGGTAGTAGATGGATTACCCATCTAGAAGAGCAACACTAGGCCAGGTGCTGTAATGGGTGCCTCTGAAGACCTGGTGTTCCTGATGAGGTCAGGTCCATGATCCCAGGTAGGCCTATCCCAAGGAGAGTCACAGTGGAAGTGGTTTTAGGACAGACATATATTGATACATGCTTCATAGATAAACCCAAGGAAGTGTGAGCTCTAGTGAAAGGTTTTCTGAATTTTTTGTGTCTTTCCAGGCCTGCGAAATGATGGTCCTAACAGCATGTCATAGCATCCAACACACCTAATATCCCTGGCCTGTCTAAATAGCACCTTTAAAAAAANAAATCCCCTCCCCGTCTAAAAAAAAACTTTAAAAAAAAAAAAAAAAAAAAAAAAAAAAAAGTCGAAATAATTTCCTTATTTCCAAACTCAATATTTAATTTTCAGCATTCTTGAACAAGAACCTTTGTGTGACATCCATTTGAGCAGCTGTAAGCATCACGATCTTAAACATGTACATATCTCTGAGAAAAGTGAATTGACATGCAGGCATGTCTCTTTCTCTGAATTTACTATAAATATGGAGTTAGACAAAATGCTTAACTCAGATTTGGCTACAGGCAAGTATTTGACAGCCTCCCTACCCTCAGCTCCCACCAGCTATTTCTGCCCCTTGTCCGGGCTGGGGTATAACACGACTTGGAGCCCACCAGGTCTCACTTATCCCATCTGCCTCGCACTCCACCCTATCTCTGAATGTTCCCGCTAAATCCTATTGCCTTACCACACCCCATTTTCGTTTTTAGTGCCTCACCAGCCCCTCAAATCTCTGGTAAGCGGTGTGCGGCCTGCACACCGCCCCGAGCCCGGCCCGCGGCCCGTCCCTGCCCGCAGGTGGCGCTGCTGCAGCGGCCGCGCCGGGCCCTTCACAGGAGAACAGCATTAAAAACACAACAAAAGCGAAATAATTTTTCGCCGAGGGACGTTTCTTCTGCGGAAAAGGAGAAACAAGCAACGAGCCGCGCTGTGAGGCCCGGGGGCAGCGCTCCCACAGAGGAGCGGCCTGTGGCCGCCCGGACACAGCGCTGGCCCCGAACGGACCCCGCCGGCTGTGGGAAACCTCGTGGGCTGTGGCTCGGGGTCGGGGCACGGCTGAGGAGGGGTCGGGGCAGCCCCATGACTAAGATGACTCGACGTTAAGGCAGTCAAATACATAGCCCATGGCTTTCGTCTCTGATAACGTCTTCATCCTGCAGGATGAAGAGTCCTCGAGGAGGGCGCGGGGAAGGAGGTCTGCCGCTGCCTTCCCAGGGGTTTCTGCCGGCGAGCACAGGCCCTCCCGGCTGTCCGGGCGACACTGGTTAGGAACGGCCTGGGAAGGGGGCACACAAGCCACCAGCCGCACTCCGGTGGGGTTTGTGCCTGACAGGAGATCAGAGGTCAGCTGCGGCCATTTCAAACAGGCAGCTTGGTTGTTTTTTTTCTTGCCCTGCCCTCACATCATTGAGTTTTTTGTTTCCCTTCTCAGCTCGATGTCTTTGCTTCACCACTCCACAGCTATTAGGAACTCCTTCAGCTATTAATACAGTTCAAATGTACCGACACTGCCTAAAAAATCTTCAGGGCAGAGTTTTAGGAAATTGGTCAGAAATCTTAGATACTGAGTCATTGGGGATGGGTTGAACTTTGCTTTTTTCTTCCAGCTGCCTGCTGTGTGTTTGTCAGATAGGGATTGAACTAAGAAAGGGTCTTGGAGTTCAAACGCCTTCCCTGCTGCAGCGAGGTGGAGCATGGCACAGGATGCAGCTTATCACAGATAACAGCTGTGTGTATCAGGGGTCTCCGCTTCCCTCTCCCATGCTGCTTGCTAGGCTCCCTGCCTCTCCCGCACACTGAGTGGAGGCAGGCTGGGGGTAGGGTATGGTTTTCATACCCATTAACAGCTCTTCAGCCAGCTCAAGTCAGTGTCACAGGGCACATCCTGGAGATTCAGCAGCAGAGGGCAGTTCCTATCTCAGGGGAAAGAAGAATACAAAAACCCCAAAGCTGTTTTGCTGTAGGAGCCATGAGTTACACCTTTCAACCCTGTCTGGGTGAAATGTGGGCCTACATTACAAAACTGTACTGCTTCACTCACTGCTAAAGCACTGTAATTTCTAAGCCGTCAACAAAACTGTACAGATATAAATGCAGTCCCTAACAGTTTCCAACCACTGAACTTGAGCTGCAGTAGACACTCCGCTCCGCAGAGCTGTGTGCACACCAGGCTTTGGGGGTTTGAAAGGTTGAGGGTGGGGGGAAATTCAGGTATTCAGATAAAAACCATGAAAAATAACTTTTGTGGTGGGCGGAAAATGGGGTTTTCAAAGACCATTTCAGAAGGTTTGAAATCAATCCACAATTGTTTCATTATTCCTACTCCTCCCAAATACTCTTTTTCAATGTTCTCAAAAACATTTATCCCAGAATTATTAAAACACCAACACCATAGCCAATAATATTTTGATAATAAAAATGCGATAAAAGGCACAATGTTGTCAATGAACATTGCCTTATTGCAAGAGTTGACACCATCCATGAATTTTGTTTTTCACTTCTCCGGGGGAATAAAGGACGATTTTTACATAAGGAATGCTTCTGTTTAAAATCTGTCCCAGGACTTGGTGGCCTCTGTTTGACTGTCCTGACTCACTTCCCTGCAGTGACTGTGGCTCTTGGGGGCAGGGGAAAGGGCCCTGTATTTTTGGCATGGTGCTGATATCCTTAAGGGGACCTTTAGCTGAAGTGATGGAATTGTGTGACAGCTGTGTAGGGTAAAGGAAGATGTTGCAGAAACAAGGACGTTTGTCTGCACTGAGAGGCAGAAGGTGCTGAAAAGCAATGCAGAAGGAAAAAAATGTTTTGTTAATACTTTTCAACCTCAGGCATTCAAGAGGAGGATGAGAAGGGAAGGAAATAAGAAAAGCAGCAAATCATGAACTGAAGAGAGCAGTGACATTTTACAGCAGCCGAAGATCTCCTCCACAGTGTTTGTACTCCTTTCATGTGGTGTTATCAGAGCTCTTTGCAAGAGTTTATTATCGTGTTCTCCCAGACAGCAAGCAGACAGCCATCCTGTGACCCACATCCTGAGTTTTATGGCCCTCCTTGTCCTGTGCCATCTGGGGTATTTATAGTGTGACCCACCACTGGGAGAGCAGAGGACTTCCTTTATATTCCAAACATTATGCTACAATAATAATGAGAAACTGGGACAAATGACAAGCTTTCCTGCCCACAAAATGTCATAACCCTGCCACTTCAAATGACATGAGCTGTCTAGGTCACCACGCTCTTTGCTCAGTGGGTTTCAGGTTACTGGCTGTTGTTGCTACTATGGTGAAACCCAGGCTAAAGGCTGTACCTGGGGCAGTACATGAAATGGAAGTCTAAATACTTTGCAGACTAAATGGAATAGGAAGGGGGTAAGAGGAGAAGCTGAAGCTCCCTGGTTAAGGAAACATCTGTCCACCCAGCCCTTCCAAGGACTGGCTGTTAAATCAATGGCAAAGCAAGCTACAGCTACCCTGTAAGTATACTTACAGAGCAGCACTATAGCACCTCCGAGATTTTAGGGGTTTTTTCTTTTTCCCCCCAACATTTGCCACAATCTCAATTATTATTACACTAAGTGATCTTCTTTTAAGGGGCAAAAGGAGGGAGTTGGCTTCCTTCCTTTCTGCACCATCTCCTGAGGTATCACACTTCTGCAGGCTGGCGTTGGCACCTCACTGCATAAATGATGCAAAGGGATTCCCTAGGGGGCTATTTTTCTTTCCTCCCGAGAAAAGAAAGATTCGAAGCAGAACACAGAGAGAGATAATACAGCTTTAATTGAACCTGGTAACATACCATTGTTACCCAGAAAGGTCAAACAAAGGGGCTGTGAGAGGTCAGTGGGAGAGATAAAGAAGATGAGGTGTATGTAGAGTAAGATAAGAGCTAAGGGTCTTATGTGATTAGCCAAGGGTCAGGCATCTGTGCTAGTGTGGCAAAGGGTAAGCTGGTGGCTCTTCAACTAGTGCTGGAGAGGTGGTGAAGTGAAGCCCTGAAGCTGGGAGAGTTTTGGGTTGACTTGGCAAGAAACCTGAGTGAGATGTGAGCAGCATTTGCTCACCCTTAGCCACCACTACACTTTCCCATTGACTTGCTTTGCAGGCCAGGGTGGGCCTGAGCACCTACAGATTCATCTGGAGGGAGCATAGACTATGTCTCTGTCCCTGTCCTGGCGGCAGGAAGCAGAACATCTGCCCACCTGAAGCATACCATGGAAGTGCTGGCCAGGTAACATCCAAGAGCAAAAGCGGGAGATGGGTCCTTGCTGGTGCAGGGCAGAATCAGCCTTGATACAGCTGCCCCCTCTGCAGAGAGGGTGGGTGTGGGTGGGTGGGAGCAAGTGCAGGAAGGTCTCTGCCTTTATGCCTTCACCTTTCCTGCAGGGCTGTGTGTGGGTTCCCCAACATAGTGCCAGCCCCTCGCTTTGAAATGTCAGGTCTCAGAGGAAAAGGACAGTTTGGACCCTGGGGACTTCTGTAGCTGAGAGCAAATGGGCCCATTCTGTTGTGTACATGGCTACTTCTGGAAAAAGTAATGAACAATAGGTTTGAATTGATGCAGGCATCAAAACTAAGGTGAAGAGTAGAAAGAAAAACTCCCCCGTCCATCAGCAATTGAAAAGAACTGAACACTTGCCCTCTCCTACCAGCAGGGGGAAAAAAATGGTAGGAAAATTGCTTTCTAGACTCAAATTGAGTGAAAGATGACATTATGCTGGACTAGAGATTTTTATACTTCAAGCAGGTGGGGAAGGAGAGTTTATAGTGAGATCAAGTTGACTGCACGATGAAAAGAAAATGAGAGTAAAACTGCCACAATGACTTCCATCTTCAGCCTACCCAGATCTGTTGGGTCTTTCATTCCACAGGTTTGTTGGTAACAGGTATCAGAATGAATCCGTTGCTTACACATGCTTGTACACAGCAATACATGAGAACCTGACAGTAAGGTCTAACCTTCTTGTGACAAAAGACAGAGCTGCACTTTCTAGCCATAAGCAGCCTACACTTCTGCCTGAAAAAAAAAAAAAGACATTTTTTATATTAACTTGATAACTTAGTTCTCTTGAAGTCCTATCAGCAGAGATACAGAGCATGCCATTCTTTACTGCAACACAGCCAAAGTAAACTGTCCCAGTGCCATATCAACTTTTGCAAAGGGAGGGGAAAACACTTACATGGAGTGGAAAATGCTCTGACACTGTAGGTTTGCCCAGTACAGATGGCTGGTTGCCAGGCAGTAAAGAAGGAATCAACTCTCGCACAGAGGCAGAACATATCCTGTAAGTAGCAAACAAACAGAACACAACTTGGACATGAGTGACCTACAGTCTGTGCTGATCTGAGAAAGTGCGGATGTGGAAAACAATTCTTTAAAGTAAACATGATTTCTGTACCTGATGCTGTAACAGGACAGTCATGGCGCCAGGTTTGGAAGCAGCAGTCCCCTGGAGAATACTGCAGCCTTTTAACACTTCACCAATACATTTATCTTTCTTGAAGGCAATGCAAACATTGGAGCACATGCTCCATTTTGCCCCATCATAACAACATCAACATCACAGAGGAGTGTACCCATGCAAAATCTTTATTTGGAGAATGTCTCCTCTTGAATAACAGCACCCCTCTGGGTTACATGTAAGCCCAGAAACAGTATTTGCATTGTCCAGAAAAAAATACAAAGACAATTCTTAAAACACATTCGTCTTCTGATATCATATAAATAGCATTGTAATTGCTTACCCCTATTTCCTCTATTTTTATCCTGCTAAATCTGTCTGTGGGCTAGTTAGAGAAGAAAACCAAGGCAGTGACATAGTATTAGTTTTGGAGATAGGCCACAGTATCTTAAAAGTTGGTGTGGAGAATTATCTGTATTGTATAGGGACAGACACATGGATATTGAAACACTGTCTAGCATATATATCTCCTTGTTTTTCTTCTGGGTCAGGAATGGCTTTCAGAATGGTTCTGATTATTTTCTCTGCTGATCCAGAGCTCTAAAGAAGGCTGGGATTGTGGCTGTTAAGTGTAGAAAGTTCCTCCTTTGTTTTATAATCTGTATGTTATTGTGGTTTTTCTTGGCTGGGAAATTTCATTTTTATTTCTAATCTCAGCCATGTGTCGGTCAATTCTGACTTAAGTTCTCTTCACCCTCTCCCTGCTGTGCAGCTCTGCAAGCCATATTACAAACATATTTTTCAGCATGGGTGGGAGGTAGCATTGTGGTTTTGGGCTTTGCTATTGATATCAGGCTTTTCCTTCTTCTTTGTTTTAAACATTTTTTTCTTTAAAAATAGAGTTGATGGTAAACAGGGTTCATTTAGTCTACAGGGAGAGGTGGAGTGAACATTTCCATGCAAGTTTGAATAAGAACTCACAATTTCACAACTTTTCTAATGAATTCAATGATATAGTCATCATCTCATGAAATCTTCAACTTGATCCTTTATTTGGATTATGCAGAAGAATAGAAGTTTAAATTTTGTAGACTCCACTTGTAATTAAATCTCAGTCCAGTAAATTAGGGCTGCAAGCACTGTGGCTTATTGCCAGTGGAGGGAAATTGAGGGATTGTTTGATCCTCCACCAAGAAAATACCAATGTCTTCCAAAAGGACAGCTTCACAGAAAACATTCGAAAGTCTGACAAGTTGTCAGTCCTGTCCATTCCTTTTAGCACTGTTTTGTCTATCTTCTTTGAACTGAAGGCTCCTGCCAAGTAAAGATTCACTTCTCACATATACTTGCCTCTATCAGATTTTGAATCTGGACAAAAGGGCCCACTTAGCAATTGCAAGAACTTTTGCCATTTCGAATGCCAGAACATTTCATTTCTACTTTTCTTCCAATCACTCCACTGTGTTTTTCCTTTAAAAAGGGGCAATGAAGAAGATATCAACTTTCTAAACCAAAAAGAAGGTTGAGCACTATAAAACTAACATTCAGCTGGCTGTGCATGTGCCAAAGGCAGCAGAATGTTGACGTTAGATATTTATGATTTATTATATTAACCAGAAGTATTTTACTAAATTCCAGTATATATCTGTAAATAAGCTTGATGGGACTGGTTATTTTCTAAGGGTGACAGATTAATTCTGTGGCTTTACCACTTTAAGCGTATGCTGTCCTTCCTGTTTTTCCGGAGTCACTGGATGTTTCAGTACATCCAATGCCCAACATCAGGAGTTGAGTCAAGAAAACTTGATGGTTTTGATACATGATACTGTTGTTTGTAATAAAGACAAACATGTGGTATGAAATACATCAGCACTTCTTATGCCTGGGGAAGGTTTCTTGAGTTAATAACTGGCGAGTGATGCTTGGTCAGGTGTGTGGTATCACTGGGCATTTCCACCACCGGAGGATTCGTGTCATTCAGAGGCATTTCCCTCCTCTGCCTTCCCGTCCCTCCCGCCTCCTTTAGCTGTGGTATCGGTGGGATTTGAAATACTGAAGAGTTCTGCTCAGCCCGCACTTTGTCTCGTTCCAGACGCCTCCAGCAAGGAGGCTGGAATGGGGTCCGCAAAGAGCGGTTCCTCAGGGAAACCAGCCTCCCGCTGGCGCTCGGGAGCCGCAGGAGGGAGCGCGCTCCCCGCCCCAGATGCACGGCCCCGGGCAGAGCCCGCCCGCCCCCGCTCCGATCCATCCTGCCCTGCCCGCGGGGCTCGGGCCGTTCAGCAGCCCCGGAGTTCACCGGTGACTCCTCTTCCTCAGACAGAATATACGAGCCTGGAACTTTGTGTTCCTTGCTTATCTCCCTGCCACCCAATCCCTCAGGCTGACTGTCCCTTCCGGATTTCAGCACGGCTAAGGGAAGGAGACGGGCAGGTCCTCTTTAGCTATCCAGCTCCTGAGGAGTCTCTCCATTAAACATTTTTAAAAATGTATAAGCCAGGCAGGTTTGTGGGGGGTTTTTTTCTGCATGGATTTCTGGCAATGCTAGTGAAACCAGTATCTTCCCCTGACCCCAGCTTCCACAGCTGCAGCAGCACGGTAGCAGCACGAGCTGGGTACACAGCAGCCTGTAAAAGCGTAATTTCTGAGGATTTAGCTCTGTTCTTCCTCCTGAGAATAAAGTTCCTCACTTTTCCCCGTTGCATTACAGGAGGCACTGGAAGCAGCCTGGCCCGTCGCATCTTCCACCTCTGCACCCGCCTAGCCCTGAGCTCCTGCTCTTGCCATTACCAGTCACAGCTGTTGCCAAGACAGTTTTATGCACCCATTGAGACAGGCACTGGAACTCACCATTTACTGGTTTTTAACCACATCTGCTGTAAAAGGGGCTTTCTGTTCAATGCTGTTTGCAAACTGGCAAAGGGTTTCTGGAAAGGTGATTCAGCTATGGTACCATCCAGCCCATTCCAATAGCTGATGTTTACCCACGGTATAGGCGCTGTAGAAACACTGAGGACCAGTCCTTCAGAAAACTGTACCCCCTGTATTTCTCAGTTGTCTGTATCATAGTAACAAATGACACTATCAGTGTTAGAGGAATATACCATTTTAAAAACAGCACTAACTCTACTCTTTCCTCTACTGGTCAGTTATGTACTATTGCAAAACAAAGCTTAACCACTTTTTATGTTTTAATTTCTTATTCTTGGCCAATAAAACCTTCCCTGCAATACTGTCTCCTTTTTTTTTTAAAATCTTGTCTCTTTATGTGCATTCAAAAAGTAATTACTTGACATGACTGATGAAACAGATAAGTTGCAGAATCAATTAACCCACTCCCATCAGAAGAAAATAAAATGCACAGAAAACTTTTGTTCCACAGAGACATGAACAGAAGGTAGCACGACCGGTTATATGGGACCATTTACAGTTCTCCAGAAATCAAGGATAAATTAAAACTTTCAATTAATTGCTAGGCATCTCAGGTTTACTGGTAAGTGGGGTGACAAGAGTTGGAGTTCTTTCAGAACTGGGCAGGATTCAGGTCGGTGGTATTGGCTGGGAGGAGGGGGCAAAACATGCTTTGTAGCTATTTACAAGCCTTCAGATGTTCTAGATGGTGATGAAGAAAGGTGAATATAGTAAGAGTGGTAGGAACAGTTTGTCAAAAAGTATTGCTGCACATCATGCACAAGAGTTAATAAAATAAATTATACACCACATTTTCTTTTCAAGCAAGCTTTAAATAGTCCATATGTAACAGAATCATGTGTTACAGACAAGAAATTCTTGCTGCCAAAACACAGGATGAGTGTTTTTCCCCATCGTTCTTTCCAAATTACAGACTTAGGAAAAAATATTTCAAGAAATTAGAAGACTTTAAAAAATAAGATTATGCTAGAAACCAGAAAACACCAGTAGAATAGACTGGTGAAGTACATGAACAACTCATCAGAATAATGTTAGTACACAGGTACTTACAAAAAAACCCATACAGGAATGGACATAAAGGCTTTTAAGACACAAATACTAAGCAGGCTAATTCAGGATCAAAGGGCAGAATGCATAGGCTTTATTATAAATTCTGTCATTCATGCATTTGTGTGTGCAGATAAAATATATTTAAAGCCATGTATTTAAATGCCATCAAGAATACACCTGAACTTCTCCCCAGCAACATCTGTTGACTTCAGGGAAGAATTAAACCCAGTTTTGCTTACTTTTGTACACTGGCCATATCCAAACTCATAATCTTCAAAAGGGAACAAAGTATAAGAAAGAAAGCAGGTGTTTTATCTGAGCTATTCAGTGACACTGGGGCGAAGATCCAAACCCACTTTTTGGTAATGAATGTCCCAGAGATGGAATGTCAGGAACACCAGCCTGGACAGTTCTCAGCTCTGTTTCAGAAATTTGCTCCAAGAAGAACAATCCAAGGATTGAGTGGGAAAAAATAGAAATTAACCCTGTAGTACATACATACATACATAGATGGCTTTTTTAGAACAAAATAAGGTAGCACTACTGAGTAAGTGGCAATATGGTGTGTGCATTAAGATACACAAGTGAAATCTGCTTGGGGCACCTTCACTCAGAGGAATAAGTCTTCTTAAAATATAATTATAATAATAATAATAATACTTCTTTATACTTGCCACTTGTTAGCAATTGTTTACATCGTAGAAAAATAGATAGTATTCTGTAACAAGAAATATAGTTACTTTGTTAAAATGGGCTATTTTAAACCAGCTACTATTCTTTCATATAAAGAATTTCTAAACAGCAAAACAAAAATAGGTAATACTGAGTGCAAAACAGCCAGTGGTATACTTTGCATTGGTTTGAAACACTAGTTGCCAGCTACTATAATTACATGTTCTGTACACTGTACTACAAAAGTCTTCCATCTTTTAGAAGCTTTTGGGTTTTTGTTTTTCTTCTCTCTAGGTGGCAAGTATTTAATCCAAGTAAATTCAAACTCCGGAAGTCAGAAATAATTTCACAATCAGTCTTTGCTACTCTTTCACATTCCTTCCTCCACATAGTGCAGCAGCACTTTCTACTTATGGCCTTAAGTATGTTTAACTCCTTTAAGTTAAACAAAGTTTAGAATGTAGATACTTAGAAGTTTAGCTTATAGATTCACATTCTTTTAAAAATCATTTCACTAATCTCACATGTTTACATTTACACCAATGTAATGCCTCACTTTACACATTTCACCATCTCTGCTGAAGACTGAAATGGAGTTCAGATGAAAACTCCTTGCCAATGGTAGGTATTGTCTTAAATGCTACAAAGCCAGATGGTTCCAATGTCCAAGTCAGATTTTTCTGTGGTCTCCACAACAGTTTCAGATATGAATAGCTAATTCCTAGTGGCAGTGGTAAAGGCATTATCAGTACACCATGAACATCACAAATGGAGACAATTTCCAAACATTAAAGAACAAAAACCAAACAAAAAGCACCCAGAAAAAAAATCAGTGAAACATTCTCAGTAGATAGAAATCTCTCTATTCTCCTCTTCATTAATGTCACACCTTTTCAACTTTGGTGGGGTCATAGGTATCTGGAAAAAAACAAGGAAACACTATTAATAATGTATTGTGAAATCTATTCAATATTACTAGGTGTGGAAATGAGACATCTTTTCCCTAGCTTTTATTAAAAAAAAAAGCTGCTAATGAGCTTATCACCTTAAAGATAAATACCCCCATTCCTGACCCAAATTCTGTAGTTAAAGCACTGTAATTTGGGAACAACTTTGATCAAATGCATGGAGACAGAATTTGGGAGGCTTTGGGTAGGTAGGAACAAGCACACTGAATGCTGAGTTATTACTTCTAGTTCTCAGACGCTTTGACAGGAAGAAAACGACATAAGATTTGCTCCCCCTTGTACTGAACACTAAGGACCAGTAAATGCTTTAAAAATCCTAGCAGGGTGTTTAAGGCTAGCTGAAGGAGTGATTATGCCATGCAGTCATCAGGGTCTTTTCATCTGATTGCAAATCCTTGGTTTCAGATTAATTCAACAGAAAACAGGAAAGCACAGCTGCATTGCATCACTGTGGCTGTCTCACTTCAGTCTGCAAAACTGCAGCTCACGTTTTGGACCTTACTCACTGAAGCACTGGACAGGCTTACTAACACTGTTCTTCATTTTCAGCCTGCCTCCTGTCAGTTCACAGGACATACCGCACGTCGGCTTTCCTTTTCCCAAATCCCCGAGGGACACTCTTCCAGATTTTTTTATTGGATTTATCCCAATGTTGGCCACGAAGTGAGCAGACATGAGCCTTTTCCTTCACCCTTGTGACTCTGGAGTAGGATTGCAACGAAAGGCTTTGCCATGGTGCGGTCTGCCTGCCCAGTGCCATCGTGCAGGTGCCTGACTTACCCTTGGGATGCACGATCATGGCTTGGAGGAACCACAGCTACCTACAGAGGAGTCTGTAGGCGCAGAGGGGCCCAGACAAACCGGCACTGCAGCCCGCGCTGCCGTGTGCTACTTGGCTGCTCTTACGCAACCTGAGTATCTGTGCTAACCTTAAACGTCCCTCCCGTGGGCTGTGCTCCCACAGCACTCGCATTTAAACAGCTGAGCATGAAAACAGTTCCACGCATAAATATCACACTTTGGAGTAAAACGCTCATCCTCAGGACTTTCATGTTGATGTGAGTGAATGTCTTCATTCAAACAAGCATAAAAATCCCCAAGGGAAAATTCTGCTTCCGTATGCAAGTGTCCATCTGCAGCATCCAGACTCGTGTCAAGGGGGGACTGACTGCGAAAGGACTTCTGGATTCGGCCCCATTGGGTGGATTCTTGGTGCAGAATCCTTTATCACTTCTCTTGCTCACTCTCCTCAAATTGGGAGGGTGGCCAAGAAAGGCATCTGTGCCAGCAACACCAGTCATTTCAGAATTGTTTGACACTGCTAAGCCTCTTCTGCTATTTCCAAACAGACACCATATGAATGCAAAAAAAAGTCACCAGGAAAAGTTTTTGAAGGCTAGGGCACTCCAGGATAATGCAGCATCTTTCTAAGCTTAATGCACAGATGGTGTGGGAAGATGCTTCTAAAGCAGTAACATTTTTTCTACTGTAAATATTTTGCCATCTAAACTGCTAGAACATACAAAAATTCTGAACTGTTCTGTGACAGGTCGACATAAGAATAAAAATGAATTTGCATTTCAGAAACTTGATTTTCCTAAGGCCAGACACATTCACATTACGAGAATTCCCCACAAAATTGCAGGTGCTCACTGTTTCAGGGAGTGGCGGGACAGGGGTAGGGGTGGGGAGGGAGGGATAAAATCAAGCTACAAGACATGGAGCCTCTGGATGGCTCAGTTTATTCCCTGAAAGCTTACTCACGCTTTTAGCACCTAAACGAGGACACAAAAGTGTCAGACTGCCTGGCTATATCACTCTTCTGAGGGGTAGAGACACTGGAGTTCCAGCACAGAACTAGTGTCTAGTTCTAACAGAAATGTTTATTCAATATTTGGTTAAGCTCATTCAAAATGCTCTGTACAGAAACAAAGCCAG
Organism: Cephalopterus ornatus; assembly: GCA_013396775.1. Taxonomy (NCBI): domain Eukaryota; kingdom Metazoa; phylum Chordata; class Aves; order Passeriformes; family Cotingidae; genus Cephalopterus; species Cephalopterus ornatus. The sequence continues at coordinate 170,217 of VZRE01010491.1, read as the reverse complement.
ATTAGCCAACCCCATGTCTTCAAACAGCAAAGGAGAAAAGACATCCAATGCATTTGGGAACACTTGGAGGTGTTCTAGTGGCAGTATTTGCATAGTAAGATGAGCTTCTTGCACTGAGCTTTGGCAGAGCTCTTACTCTGAGATGACTGTTCCTCTGCCAAGCTACATTATACATGTGAAAGCCTGTTTCTGCTAAGGGCTCCAGCCTCTGCGACAGGCCCAGTCTGCAATTATAAGACTAATCCTACCTCGTTTAAAATAGAATGGCCTTTTAGAATGGAATATTTGCTCTTTAAAAGCAATGAATATAATGATTTTCCAGGATTAATTCTCATTTGGGCTTTCAATTATATCAATGGGCTAGTGTGGAAGCTGCAGTGAGATTTAACAGAGGAAGACACAACATCAAGCCTTTCTATAAACATGAATCTTCAGCCCTGCCCTTTTAAGGTAAGGTGAAGATTTTGTGTCCATCAACAAATGAGGGTCTCTTTGAATAGGAAGAGGCCAGTGGAGGAGCTGCCTGCCCACCCCACATGAGTGTGCGTTACCCTGGTACTGGATGTGTGCAGCAGGAAGGGAAATCCATGCCATCCAGACATGGGGAGGGCTGTTATGGCTGAGGGGCAACTGCTGCAATGGGAACACTCTGCAGAACACAAGCCTAGCATTGTCAGCAAGACGGATAAATTTAGACCTAATTTACTGCAGAATAACTCTCCAATAAAATGCACACAATCTGTTTTGATACATCCCTGAAGTCATGTCACCACAACAGATATTTTCTTCACTCCAGCAGAAACCCCAAGGGAGGATAGCATATGAAATGCATGTGGAGCATACTAGACCTGATGGGTACAAGAAAGCTGAATTAGCCTGTTTGGAAAATCTGGTCTAGAGAAATACAGTTCAGAGCAGAAAGAGACAAAAATGTGGGATACAGAAAAAGACATGAAGGGAAAGGCTGCAAGACTGCAGGAGTCAATACCTCGAACTCATACAAGCATTTCTCTTCAGATGGAAATGCCTAAATCCAGTTTAAAGCATACTCCATTTAATTCCACTCCCTCTGTACTGGAAAACTGTGAACAGATTTATATTGATGAGGTTTAATGAATAACTTGTGCAGATTTCAAGGTAAAGTGTCAGCTGTTACAGAGAGGATGGAAAAAGGAAGGAGAAGATTAATACTAATTTAACAACTTTCACACCGTACATTTGCTCACTCCAATTAATTTAATGGCCTAGGCAGGTGGCCTGAGAGATTTATCCCTTTACAGAGATCTATCGCAACAACTGATTTTCAGTTGTTCAACACAATGCTGTAGGAAAACAGTTTCAGGGAGAGAACAGCTCGTGTTACTTTGGGCATGCATATGGACTACACAAGTTTATATGCTTTCAAGAGGTGAGGAACACCAAAAAATAGGGAAAAAAAAGGTGTTCACAGAAAAAGTCAACTTTCCATTTGACCTGGGGTTAACAGTTATTCTCAACATCTGATCTGGAAAATATTCATGAGAGAGAGAGAATTTTCCAGGCCCCTGAATGCAGCCATTTCCCACAGGCTTCATAGAAGAACATCAGATTTTTATTTTTAGTTTCTTATGAACTATGATATAGTATGTGTCTATTTAAGTATTAGGGAGGGAAAAAAATGGCATTCAAGGAGAAGCTATGATTAAATCACCACTTGTTCCCAAACACTGGCACTAGAGTGACTGTCTTTGAACTCCACTGTTTTAGCCTGACCATTCCCTGAAACAATTAGACAGAGATGAGACCTTAGAGAGCACTCCAGTCTCTGTGAATGAGTTTGAGTATCACAAGTGAGTTTTACAGTAACTATTCCTAAAATGGGATCAGAGAACACTCATCTTTTCCACAAGGAGAGCAAAGTGGGTGGCTCCCAGATGAGGGTAGTACCACCTACAGCCTGTTACTATTTGAGCAGTATACGTGGGCATAAGCAAACTGATCATGCCTGTTACATAAGGGAAGAGTACCCATCTGGATCTCCCACAATTGGGTCTTACCTAAAGAAAAATCTCTGTTGATCTTCTTCTTGCCCATTCCACCTAAACATCCATTTTCACTGAGAGAGATAACACGCTTGGAAACAGCCCCTGAGCTTGCCAGTTTGCTTCCTCTCTCCTCTTGTACCTTTGACAGCTTCTCCTCATCGACCTCCTCTCCCGAGTCTGCGCTCTTAATGCTCAGACGTCTCATCCGGGACACAGAGTCAACTTCTTTCATCCGCACTAAGCGATCCATGGCAGTCCGGCTTGGAGGAGAGGTGAGCTTGCCTTGAAGTGTCTCTATCACCTTTGAGGTGCTTCTCATTCTCTTTTCTGAATGCTGATACACAGGTGACTTGCAAACCAAGTTTTGGTCCTCACCTTGGCTGATACTCACAGGTTGTTCAACAGCTTGCTGAGTTACCAGTGTTTTAGCTCTGGCTTCCTGGTGAGTGGTCTGGCACTCATCAGGGTGTAAAGATCGCCCTCCGGCTCTGACAAACAGGGCACTCTCTGTCCAGCCACACTTCCGTCTGCCTTCATAAGAATCCTCCTTTTTTCCTTCTTTGTCACTTACTGTGCTCTCCAATGATGATGACTCAAAGTTCTGAGCATCATTTGCAGGGCTAGTGCCTGGGTGGGGCCCAACGTGGTCATCTGGAAGGAGAGACTCCACTGCTATATCTATACCTAAAATTCTTGCAGCTCTTGCCTGCAATGACTCATTCACAGGGATTTCCACTGCATTTGCATTTGAAGAGTGATCAGAGTTGTTAGCACCAGGTTCTGGGGCCACATCAAGTCCCACTGACCTCAAATCTGGCTCAGAGCACCCTTGGTTCCTCATCGTTAGTGACAAACGTCCTACCGAGCCTCTCTCTAATACCGTATCATTTGTGGGAGTTGCACCTTTGCTCAGTTTAACAAAGTCTAGATAATTTTGGTCTTCACTCATCTCCTGCAAGACAGGGTTATTGAAAGGATTACTGTGACATGAACTGCTTGAGCTACTGGACAAAGCTCTCTTGACAGGGCCCACACGAACTGGCTGCTTGCTCATTCTGCTCTTGGCTTCCCCTGTCCCCGTTTCTGTTATCAGACTTCCATCTGCTGGCCTGACTCCTTCACTGCTCCCTCCTGGATGCAAGGAGCCTTTAGAGCCAACACAGCCTGGCTCGACACCACGCTCTGTCCCCATACTCCAACTTTCAGACTTACTTTTAACTCTTCCTGACCTAAATACAGGCACCTCTGGAATAACTATTTCTGACTTCCCATCATGTTTTGGCTCCTCGTTTGATTTCTCATTTCTGGATGTCCTCCTCTGCATAAGGGCACCTGCCTGCAGAGAAGCTGCAGCATTTTCCAAGTCTTCTTCACTGCTTGTACTCTCCTCCTGCCCTTGCAGCTCCTTATTAAAACTTTCTAGCTCACTTATTGCATCCCACGGACGTCGACTTACAGGTTTCAACAGGAACTGCCCAAACAGCTCTTTACTGTTGCAGGGAGCACCTGGTTCTCCCTTAACTACATCTCCTTTGGAAAGAAGGCCATTTTCCCTCTCCTGGGCAGGCACAGGCTGGCTGTGGTGGGCTTTTGGGGAGGGGGCCTGAAGGACTGAGGTGGCAGTCCTGGAAAACGCACTGTTGCTAGACTGGCTGAGGTACATCTGGCCCTTCATACTGTAACTGCTCTGCCTGCAGCCTCTCTCTTCAGAAGGTGACCCTGTCTGTTTTGCGCCTGTCGTGGATCCTGTACATCCCAGGCGTTTTGGAGACAGCAGTTTGCTACTATCAAGCTGCCCAGGCTTTGTACCATGCAAAAATTGTGGGCTTTCAGGTTCTTCACTGAAACTGGTCTGTGTCTGCTGGTCTTTGTACTGATCACTTGGCCAGGAGCCAGAATATTTGAGCTCTCTGTGTTTTGTAGGCTGAATAAACCTGAGGTCATTCATTTGTTTGAACTCTTCTGGTCTCCACAGCTCTTGTTTTTGTAACTCATTTTTACTGGTCATGCTTCCTGTAAGCGCTTGTAACTCCAAGTCCGTTGAAGACATACTTAAGAGACTTTGTTCTTGCAAAGCCCCGTTGTTATCAAACCCATTCTTATCAGGGCTCTGGGTTATGTTGTTGTTCCTATCTGTATCTGGCAGATTGGATTCTGATTTAATTGGGATAGAGACCAAACAAAATATAGTTTCATTCATTTTTTTCTTTGAACTCTTTTTGCTCTGCATCCCAGTTCCAGGTTCAAACTTCTTCACTTTTGTAACAGTCTCACAGGTGCTGTCCATATGTGAATTTCTTACAGAAAGTTTGCCTTTCGCGTACTCTGTGCTGGCTTCATTACGGGGGCTGTGATTAGTTGAACTACAACTGTCTCTTTGGTCCGGCAAGGCACAATTTTCCTGATCTCGGATGGATGGTGCCAACCATCTGTTGCTATGGGTGGAGCTGTAGGAAGTTCTTTCTCCCTTTGCAGAACTGGACAAGTTTGATGCATCCACAAAGGCACTGTTGTACTGTACTTCAAGATTTCTCTCTTGCAAAGCACCAGAACTGGGACTACACACATTTTCAGTATATTTAGTGTTGTCCTGCAGACCTTCCAGTGGTGCAATTTTGATATGTCGTATCCGAGGATCATCAAAGGGAATGTACTGGACAGAACGCAGGTGGTCAGCAGGGCGCCTTGCATGGCTTTGCTTCCCATGAGGAAAATGGTTGTCTTTGCAAGGGTCACCCACCACTTCAAAAGTATCCATGGCTGGTCTCTGGCAGGGGACGACCCGCTCTGCAGCACCCTGTGGATCGCTGCTGGCGCACGTGTCGGTGTTAGGCACTTCACTGGGGGAACGTGGAGTCATGGTTTGGTGAGGTGGGGATTTGTAAGAAGGAGGAGGTACATACACCGGGGGCTCCAAACCTGAGTCTGGAATGCAAACATCTTGCCTTGAATCGTTAACTTTGGCTAAGTAGGAGGTGGGTTCATCTTTCTGGTAGTGGTCCTGGAAACCCACGGTTTCTGCAGGTGCCCTAGTCTGCCGCTGCAGTTCGTAGGATGGAGGCTTGAGAGGTCTCCCATACTTGGGTTTCACCAGGGGAAGGAAATGGCCTCCTGTTCCATGGTGCTTGGCTGGTTCCATGCTCAGTCTGTTTGGGGAATAGGAGGGAGTTTTAGTTACACTGAGCGAGTTGTTACTGTTGGTCAGGGAGGGCATTTCCACGCACCTCATGCTCTCGGGTGAAAGGACCCTCGGCAATGACTGTGATTTCCCCTTGCTGTGGGTGCTAAGTATGTTGTCTCCTAGGGTCAGTGAATACAGCTCTTGGAGCAGCTTCTCCCTGTCACCCTCGGACATTTGCCTCCCTACCTTTTTTGGCTGGTTCCAGCTTTCCATTCCCAGATTTTGCCATTTGCAGTCGCTGGGCACTTCACAGCTCTCCTGCAGGCCACTTCTTCTGACATACCCTGTGCCTGTCCCCACCTTCAGCTGATTCTCCTTGGGGTGCCGGGCTGCCCCTGGGGCTGCAGCCAGGCTTTTCATTTCCACACTGGCTTTCTGGGAATAGCCTAGTAGCACACTGAAGTCCTGTCCTCGTCTTCTCCAGTAGGCGAGATCTTTATCAGTCTTGGGCTGGGAAGATCGTGCTAAATGAGGCCTGTCACAAACCCTGGAAAAAAAAAACTCAGCATCAGAGGCAATGTGCACAGGTGCCCTTTCTTTCTCATATGGATAAGGCCACTAGGAGGTCAAATGATGAGTTATGCCAATGGGGTTTGTGTAATCTATTTGCAACCAGGTGACTATGATTTTAATGAGAGGATTTAAAAGTCAGTCATTAACATGAGTAAAGGAAGGGACAGAAGCTCTTCTGACATGTTGTTAAGCTATGCAAAGCTGTTAGAAAGAAAGACAAATGCACACAGTTACCTGCTGTGCAAACATGCACAGTCCTCCTTGATGGACACTAGAAAACTCCCTGCCCACGGCAGGGGGCTTGGAACTAGATGATCTTGAAGGTTACTTCCAACCCAGGCCATTCTCTGAATCCCTTCTAAAACTAGAAATTACCGTTTTGAACTTACTTCTGCACCCTGCTAAATCAAAATCCATAGATGTTAAGGAGACTGCTGTGGTATGCAAGTTTAATAGGATTCCAGGCAGCACAGGTAGGGAGAACAGGTAGATCGCTGTTTTGTAAGATTTAAGATACGTTCTGTCAGAAACATGATCTGCATTCTAGTATAAGTGCTGAAATTAAACACGTCATTTCCAGAAATGATTCTTGTTCATCTTTCTAAGGGAACAAACTGCTTTGGATTAAATGACATTGCCACAACAATGGTGATGTATCAATACAGTTCTGAATAAGATGGAACCAATATTTAAAATGTAAAATACATCAAAAGAAGTATATTTTTTTAAATAATAGAGGGATTATTTCCAACAATCTACTAATGAAATATGGAAGACATTGGACATTTTATTGCAGATTAGAAATTCAGAACACAGATTTACATGAACAGAATAGGTTCTTTGTGTGTTCTGAACAGACTGTAAACTGTTTTATACATTACTGCAGAACAAAATTGGTACCCTTCTATATAAATAATTAATTTTCTACCTGAATTGCATTCTGCTATTCTTGTACCTAAGGTGTCCAACAATGTAACTGCCTTTACACTATGTGGCTGCCACCAGCATAAGACTGGAAAGAAAAATCAAAATTGACAGAAATAGGACAAGTATGTAGTTAGAACTCAAGAATTTCTTTCTTTTCTCTTCACCCCAAGGTATATAAACAGTGTCATCTGGCTCTTTTTTACTAAAAACAATGATCTATTTAAATAGGAGATCATGAAGACATAATACAAGTCAAACTTTAGAAGCAAAATTAAGCCATCCAGATCCACAGCAATTTTTTTTAATGTATATTAACTTCATCCTCTGAGTCTAAAAGTTTTAAAACCAAACTGGGATAAAGAACATCTTGTTCTTATTAATTCAACTGGATTAAGACTGAACATCTGAAAATGTTCTGCTGCTGAAGCATGAAATACAGTTCGATTGCTGAACCTCAAGAAGTAACAGACGTGTTCATTAATCAGTGAGATATAACAGGACACCTCCTATATCGGAAAGCTGATTGCAGTAACAATGAACATTTCCACGTTGAAACATGCAGCTGGACAAATGCTGTCTTCTACCTTTTCATCTCCCCCCATACTGCTGTGGCACCATTAGTATCTGTGTTTACAAAATGGGGTGAGAAACAGGGTCTAGCAGTAGTGAGGAGGGAAGGGATAGGTTGCTCTTTCTGTTTGATTTCATCCATCATCATGAAAGGGTCTACAGAAATTGCAGGAAGTACACACTAATAGATTCCAAGATCAGAAGAGACCATTACAATTATTTAGTTTGACATCTTGCTCAGCGCAGGCCATCAGACTTCTTTGAAATGATTCGTGCTTCAGTGGTATCATCTCTTAGAAAAGCATCTAAAAATCTTGACTTTTAAATTTCCAGAGATGTTGTTGCAAAGCTTAATTCACCATATAAAAAAACCCACAAAGTAAACCCAAATTCTTATCAACAGGAAGGCTGTTTCTCCATTTATTAAAAGCTGTTTAAATGATTAAATTTACTTTTAGAGGTTATTAAGTAGGCTCCAGTGATGAACTTCAGAACATGATACAAACCACCATGTAACCTGTACTATGTCATCATTGTAACACAAAAGTAGAAAAGATATCTAAAAGAAAGTATTTAGAGCATTTTAAACCTGATCTTTTCTAAGATCTATTCGAAGGACAGGCAGTATCAGCATCTCTAGCTCCTGGCTAAGGCACTAGAAATGGTTACATAGACAATCTCTATCAGGGACCCCATAAACCTCAGGAAAAGATGAGACTGCACTGCACAGTGGGAAGGGGATGCTCCAAGGACCCTCCAGTTTAGGTCCATCCTGAAGTCTCCTCTGCTCCCAGTGTTGGGAGAGCAGCTCCTTCCCACCCGCATGCAGGGGTGGCAGGCAGGAGGAAGTGGGGCAGCACGGCACGACCACAGCTTCTGGCCACAAATGCAGCAGAGAGTGCCTCCTTCCAGGACATGTAACACTTCTGGGTCTTGCAGTCAATGAAGAGGTGGAAGGGGAAGCTTCCAAGAGCCACTCCAAGTTCAGTAAGCTTCACTACAGCCTCAGCAATGCTATACCTCTGGATGGCGAGTACCGGTCATGGTGCAGTCTTTGCGACCATGACATACTATCAGTGAAAAGACCACATAGTCCCTCTTAGCAGCAGCTCATCTCTGACTGTGCTGCTACCCAATTCAGTCTCTCCATGATGTGCTGGTACTGATGCACGAAGAAATGCACACCTGGACCCAGCAGCTTGCAGATGCCTCACAGCTGGGAAAGGTGCCAAGGACAGAGCAGTCCCATGGAACTAACTGTGGAGATTTAAGTGCTGAGGACAGAGTGGTCCCATGGGACCAAGGAGGTGGATTTTAATATTATGAACTCTTTCCTAACTGGCCTGCTTCTAATAAATAGCACATTTGCCGTCAAAGTGTTTTGAATTGATTCTGCATAAAAAAAATCTAATTAAAGCTGAGTAAACCCCCCAAACTATTTCTAGCTTTCTATGAATTTTAGCCCTTTACAAGAAATGAGGCCATCAGTCCACCCTGCATTGGCTGCATGACTGCATTTCATTGAGCTGTCATGCTCAGAGCAGTGGGCTGAAGCTGCCCAGTTTCCTAAGGTGACACTGGACCAGGAGGGCCTCGTGTGATACAAATAATGGGGCCGAAAGTGAAGGAGTGTGGCACAGGCTTCGAAGTCCAAACCCTGCAGAATGAGGCCACTGCAGGGGTATCTGTGGAGTGTCTGTGCCTGTTGCTGGCTGCCAGCATGCAAGCAGTAGGTGTTGGGCACTCACTAGCTAACCCTGCCTGAGCTGCAGGCACTGGCACAGACTTTGTGCCCAACAAAGAGGCACCGTTAAAAAGGCAGCAAGGTGGAAAATTTTTCAGAGGGCTTTTCTGGACATTGGCAGCTTCTGTTCTGTTTTGGGATTCTCTCCTCACATATACTCTTCTGAGACCCAGCATTGGGGAACACCAGTACACTTTCTAATTTTTCCAGAAAGTAACCTCATTAACAACGTTATCTATTTATCTCTAAATTTGCTACCTACCAACATAATTCCACCCACACAAACAGCTAAGCGAAGTGTCTCTTCTCTCCAGACAGAAAAGAATCCTTCTGTGAACCCTCTCATCTCTACCCAGAAAGGGTCAGCTTTCCCATTTTCTTTGACTTGTCTCCTCTTCCAAACCTTTACTGTGCAGCCTCCAAATGCTCAGTTAAGCAAGGACAGCCAGGACAGCCCTCCCACCATCTGCTACCTCACACTTTGCCTGAAGAACAACAGGATACAGCAAAACACCACTCCCCCACTCCACCAGGGCATCACTCCCCCATCATATGAAGCAGGAGCAGCGGATGGTGTGATGTGGCTACATGCAGTTGCTATGAAGCCTCTCTCCTCCTCAGCAAGGTTTAATTAGAAGAACAACCTTGATGAGCAGAGACAACAGCATCATGCCCTGCCATCACAAAACACCCTAAGCCCTGCAAACCTGCCTGCAAAGGCAGCCACGAGGCGGGCAACATCACTCCTGTGGTGTACGGGAGGTGACTAACTCTTCTACACCAGTGGTGTAAACAACAGTGTGGTGTAGATAATTCCCTGACCCAGGAGCCTGCTCCAAGTTGCTGTGGAGCTGGTCACTGTCTGTGAAGGTAGTCGGGACACACACCCCCCACCTGTTCAGGCCCTCTCCTGCTACTGTGATGACTGGGAAAGCAGCACCAGCCTGTAATGCCCAAAGAGTATCTTGCTGAGCGGTCATCCCCTCTTCGGACCCACACGGTCCCTAAGTCTCTGCAGCATGCAGTTCTTTGCCAGCCTGAGAACCAGAAGCCCATTTCCCACAACAGTCAAGAAACCAGGCAACAATATCAAAATGTCTGGTGGAGTTCACTACGGCCTGACTGCCACAGGCCCCAACACTCCAAACTGGGCCACCACAAACACCTTCTCATCAGTTTTAAAGCAGCTCACACTCCCATGGCAGCCCTCTGCCTCAGGTGCTTCCCCAGGGCAGAGGAGTGGGTCTGGAGGCGGATTGTCACCCTGGAGCTCAGGAGCTGACACACAGGTGCCACAGTGCTGCAGCTTCCCTGGATCTGACCCAGGGAGCTTGCTCCTCCCTTCTTGGACCAGCAGGGTCGCGGCCGTGTCATGCTCCACATTGAAGGCACTCCACACACTCAGGCATGGCAAGGAAGGGATGGCTGATGTAAAGGTTTTCCTAGATGCTAGTGCCTTGCAAGAGTTCCCAGTAGGCTCACTGGGAAGCGTATTTTGCTGTAACAATAATATCAAGAAAATATTTCTATTTTTATGAAAGCATGACAAAGCCATTTCCAGGGCTGTGTTCCCTATGTTATGTGGAAATGTCACTTTTAAAAACCAGGATATAATATTTAACTATCCTGTAGACTGACAGGTTCCACCCCTTGCATTTTGAGATATTAGAAAGAGATCAGCTTCCTCAGCACCACTGCACACTCTCTCACCCTGCTTCAAAACCTTTGTCCTTTTCATTCTTCTTCAGTGCCTTTCCTCACGTTTTTGCCATCCTGTTTACTTCATCCAAAACACACCAGGAAGGACCCTCCTTATTACCTAAACCTGTGTCCTGTCCTTCCTTCTTTAGAATGGATGGTTCCACCTGCAAACCTTCACCTCGACTGTGACTTGCTGCCCTACAACTGCTTTACAGGGCTCATATCTCTTCCTGCCCATTATCCTAGCTGGCAACCAGCAGCCATTCCTGCTCCAGGCAAATGGGCTTGCAAGGGGAAGAGATATGAAGGGAAAGAGCAGACAAACCCAGCAGTGAGGGGACACATGGCTTTGCCACACGTTACTGAAGGACTTTGTAAGAGGACAACCTCCCAAGGTGACAGTGTTTTGCCCTGCTTTCAGTTTCAAGCCCACTCGGCAGGAGGAAGGGGCTTTTCCTTGTAAGCCATCGTCATACTTGGGCTGGCTTCCAGTCCTGCTCGAGCCCCTTTCCTTTGTTCATCTGCAGCACTCAAATAGCTGCAGAACAATGGCTGAGCAGCGGTGTGTACACACAGCTCTTCCTGCCCAGCCGGCCCTAGCCCTGGTGTGCACGTACTCTGTGTTGAGCAACCACAGTTGTACAAGCTCGTTTGATGGCATGACGACAAGAGCTTCCACTGGCTTGGAGATGTTTTAAAAAGAAGTGCACAGGCACCTTCTCATGCTTACTCTATGAGAGCTGCTGAGGAAAACAAGAAAGTCCTCAGTGCCTATAGGAATATCCACCAAAAATGGGTGTGTTGCACCCACCACACTGCGCATGACTGAATCTGCAAAAAAAAAAATGGGGTGTGTATTCAGTTTTCTAAAACGGAAGAAAATGAAGAACTTTCCTCCCTATTTTCCCCTGTACTAGGACTGAGCTTTCCTAAGCCCATCAGAAAGGCCTTTCTGATAAAGACCACATAATTAAATCAAATTTTCCCATATGCAGCCACTTCTATCATCCCAGTATTCCCAAAGGCCTTTCTCTAGTAGAAGGTGAATGGATTTGCCACTGCTTCATGTGGACATCCAGTGCATGGAAATGGTTACTAAGATGGGAGCAGGAAAGGATCACAGGAAGATGGTGTTAAGGGTTAGATTTGTGATTAGTTATCTGTCAGGACCAAAAGAAAGAGAAAGCAAAGCCATGGCATGATGCTGAAACTTACCCCCCTTCTGAAGTATGAAAAGTGGACAAACCCTGAAGGTCATGGTGGTAACCAGGACCTGCTTGCCTCCCTTGGCTCCCATGGCTGCTTTCAGTGCTGCTCGAGTTGGTTTTCACCAGAGGTTTCTTGCTGTAGATGCTAGCTCTGGATTCTGCCTCAAACCCATTCAGTGTTGACCTCTGAGCAGATCTGTTCCCCGTGACTTCATGCCGGTATCCATCATACCTGTTCTCGTACGAAACAGGGGGATTTTTTGACAATTTGTATCCATGAGAAATCAGGAGGTCCTCGACACTGAACATGTTGTGCTGGTTTCACTCACAGCTGTGCCATCAGAAAGCTTTTTCCAGCTGGACCCATCACTAGAAAACAAAACCAAAAATAAGCAGAAGGCTGCTTTAAACAAGGAAAGATGTCTTTGATCAGCTGGTAGGCTACTGAAGCTAAAAGTCTCATCCTCTGGACTCAGTTTTCCATGCTCTTAATAAAACAGATGAAGCAAAGTGCATGCAGATGCTGATGAATCATGTGATGGCCTTCCCTAGACAATACACCTCCTTGCACTCAGCCAAGCAGCAGATGCTGCGCTGCCACTGCTGACTCAGTCCCTTTCACTCAAGAATTCACTGGTGATTGCAGCTTTCAGATTTCACTAATGTGATCTCAAAAAAATCTTTGCACTGGAGGTAAGCCTACAACTTGAGCAGGCATTTCGTTAGAAAATTATTTTTCTCCAGTCTTGGAGAGGTGTGTTTTACATTATGTGTTAAGTTGCTGCAGGAGGAGGGGGCAGATTACAGGGCATTATGCCTCTCCCTACAGCTCTGCATATTCCAATTAAAAAAAAAAGTTCACATTAACACGGACAAAATATACATAAGAACAAAACTGAATTATGCAACCACATGAGAAACTCAGGTAATATCATGCAATACCGCAGCTAAACAGTCTTTTTTACAGCTTACTTTCTGTTCTCCCTGCATTGGCCTGCTGGAAATTTGCAGTCCTCAGCTAGAACAACACAAAACCTAAGATTTTAAATATGCTGTTTTTACAGCACATTTCCACTGAGTAACATGACCGGAAACAACCTGCAATGGCCATGTCTATTGTGTCTCAATGATTTCCAAGTCACAGGACGGTCAAGATTTTTCTTGCCCAGTGACAGCCCTCAATTCTGCACTGACTAGAGCAAAGATCCAGCAAACTGAATTAGTTGGCTGGAAACAATTTCTATTGTCTATACCATTCTTACAGCTTGCTATGGCAATTAGAGAACACCCAGTCTTCCAGAGTTTTAAAATGAGTAGAAAGTAACATTCTGTTCTGTAGGTTGGGCAAAACAATGGACTCATTCTGATACATTCCTCCCTGTTTGAACTGTGTCACAAGAAGAAAGAAATCTAAATAAGGTGGACAAAGAGGTAAAACATGCAGAAATAAATTTGTTATGTAAAATATATAACACAAGATGATTTTCCCTGCACGAGGAGCTCATTTAACATGCCTAGTGAGTATTGTGTGTCCTTAGTAGTAGCAGGTCCACCTGAGAATCATGAGCCCAGCACTGGCAGCTGCTCAAAACAAGACTGTCTCTGCAAAGATCATGATAAGCAAGTACATTTTATACACTGGTCTCTAATGCACTCCTTGGGCACCCAGAAAGGGAGAAGTCTGTTCACTGCTGTTGACAGTGATTTCCTTGAAATGGAGCAACTACTGAGATAGATGCTGTGTATTTATTAGTAGTAAATCTCCCAGGCTACAAATACACAGAAGTGGACGAGTTGGCTTACTATATAAACCAGTTTCTGTGCTGCAGCCCTCTATATACTATGGCCATTTTTTGCCTATCCAGCACCTCATCCATTTTCTGTGCTGCCTTGTCTCCTGGGGGCTCTGCAGGCTACAGAGCTGCTCTGGGCCAGCCTGGTGTGTGGCTCCTGGGCATGCAGGGACTCTACAGCCACATCTGCCCTGCACTGCCCACTATGGCCAAGGCACTCGCCCAAGGAGAGCCCACAGTGTGGAAAAACAGACACAATTTTTATGCAGAGCCACAACTTAACTGGTAACCTGGAATGCTGCAGAAGTGGCTTTTCAGCCTGAGAGCCTGCTGAGCACTTAAACCGGTTTGTCTCTAGAGCTTAATGAATCTCTTCCCTTTACACACATGTAACACTACACACCCTTTAAAAACAGAGAAATAAAGCTCTGTGCTGAAGATATTTTAGGAGTAGCCCTTGCTAGAACAGGACTCCAAATTCCCAGTAAGAGCCCTGAGTAGGCGAGCCAGCAGTAAGTACAAGCAGACAGAAAGCAGGGAGGAGTGGGACCCTTCCCTCATGGAAGGAAGGGAAGGCTTTGTGGGTTATTTTTGAATGCTGACCTAAAAAGTTGATTTTCCATCCACTCCCTGCCCGGACTGTGCAAGGAGCCAGGTACGAGCAGAGCAAAGCGAACAGCTGGCTGCTAGAGCTGTTCAGCTTCTAAGGAGAGAAAGATCCAATGTGACTACCATAAACACCAGAAAGCCCATCGAAGCGCTCACAGGTGCAAGGAAGAAATGTGCCTTTCCTGCTATTATCAGGCTGGCTTGGAGCAGAGCTTAACCCCCTCTCTGCCGCCACTGCAGCCATGGGGGCATCAGAGAGGCAAAGATGAGTGGGTGAGAAACCTCCAGGCCGTAGGGTTTACTCTGATCCTCCTTCTGGCACCAACAGTGAGGAGCAACAAGTGGAAATGCACCATGAGGAACTGGTGAGACTGTCTCCTCCTGGTCTGAAAACTTATCGCGTGTGGAAGGGAAAACCCCACGGTGCTACGGGTGGCGGGGAGGCCCACCTGGGAGCAGGATGCTATCACTGTGCTCATCACAACACCGCAATGGGAACAACCAAGGGGGTGAAGCCCACACTGCTCTGCCTGCCATGGTGCCCTCAGCACCAACCCCCAGACGAGCTCTACCCAGACTCACCATATGTAAAAACGCTCCATGCTCATGGCACAAGCTCCAAAGAGCCAGTAGCAGTGGTGGCAGGTGGCTGCTAGCTGGGACACTGGCAGGATACAGGCGTTGACAGGCTATGCAGAAGTTGTGGGAGGTGGCATCCCCTGCACTGGACCTGGCCAGGGGCAGGGAAGCCAGAGTCCTGCCTGATCAAAGCTTGCAGGACATCAACCATGTCAGCACCAGCATCTACAAGGATGTTGGCCAGCTTTCCAAATCTGGCTCCAGTGCTGGGACATTCACCCCACCCTCCCTTAGATAAATAAATCTAAAAAATAAAATCAAAGGAATTGGATTGGCAGGAGTAACAAAACCATTGCTGCAACACTGTCATGTAAATAATCTGTCAGACTGGGCCAGAGAGTAAAGGCTGTGCAGAGCTTCTAATTTGAGGGAAGATCAACAAGGCTGGAAAACAGTTTGTTTTTCCAGCGCTCATTTGTTTTGTTTGCCAATGACATCAGTGCTTTCTGATAGGGTTTGCTTCCTGAGGATGCCTGCTATCTGGCCAGCATTTCCGACTTGTCCCCGGCAGCCGGTACAACTCTGCATTGCATTAGAAATAGGGGCCAAGCTTTTCTCTGGAAACTTCTCAGCAGCACTCTCAAATGCAAAGAAACAAGCGTGAATGGCGGAAATCAGCATCAGCTCCTGTGCAGGCAGACACAATGGGGACCTACAGCCTCAGCAAGTGGGACACAATGGGACCACCAGATGGAAACGTCATCAGAGCACCTCGTCTCGGGGTGCTTCGTCCAGGAGCACGGATCTCATCACTGGCACTGAGAAAAGCCCAAAGCACTCCTGAAAAATACCCTGAAGAAATCTGGTGCTAGAGTTTCCTCTGAGCTGCTTTTGGAGTTCATTCTCAGTGGGGGAAACACATGGGTTTCTATTGATTGCCTTTGTCTGTAGTTCTTTTCAGTGGCAGGGGTTCCCAAGCCTTATTATTTTGGGGGGGTACCACTGCTATCTGTATGATGACCAGTGCTAGTGATGGTGAATGCTAACATCTGCGGCAGTGGCAGGAGCAATTCTTAACTCCACGCTCTGAAATAGCTTGCATGCTGTTGAACCCTCCCTTCATGGTGTTCCAAACAGCCCATTGGCAGGCTCCTTCCTTTAGCCGAAGTTCCAGAGAGCATTCTGGCACAGCAGACACATACTGGTCTGGGAGACCAGAAGTGACAGAGAATTTGGCCCTGGCTGCCCTCTGTAACATCTCTTCAGCTCTCTGCTACTTGATTTTTTTTTTTTAAATAGAAAAGAAAACATAGAAGGAACATGATTCATATTGCAAAATTATGCCTACATCATCAAGAATTGCCAAAATCAAGGCACTCCGCATGGACACACAACTTGCTGCAGTCTGTAATTACATGACTTGAGGCTACTGAATTCTGCAGGACTCCTGCCCCTGTTGATGTGCAGACTAGGTGATGCTAGTCTTCCCAGGTTTTATCTACAGCAGTTATCCACACACTGTTCTGAAGACAGACTTACTAACAGGCATCTAAATTACAAAGCATATTATCTAGATGGGTCACACATTAAACTAGCTTATCTTCACTCACGTCTGGGTGACATTATTCCCATTTCATATCAGACATGTGCCAGACAGAAGTATTTATACTGACAGACTAAAGTGAAAACAATTCCCTCCATTCTAGGCACCCTGTCTGATGTGCCTACAACCTGATTTTTAAAAGACTTAGCTTTAAAAGTGAGCTAGGTGCGTTCAAAGCAACTGCTGCAAGAACCTAGTAGCTCTGCACATCAACTCGAGTGTGGCAAATCAGTTGTCCACATAATGAAAACATGGGATAAGCCAAAAATCGGTTGCAGTATTTTGTCTACTGTGCCTTCCTCCATTCCTCTGCCCATCTAATCCAACACCAACACTTGTGTCCAGGAAGCCCAATATCCCCCTCATCCCTGTTAAGTCCTCACCACTACGTACCTTTGCACTTTCATTTCCCCCTTCCCACTGTGCATCTGTCCCTCTTGCCATCCCTCCAGCATCCCTTCCCTGCCTTCCTGTCTTCTGGTTCCACCAGTTCAGCCACACTTCCCACACAGCCCACCACTGTGCTAGCCAGCCCATCCCGCTCTCCTGCACCCATTACAGCTTCTCCTGGCCAGTCCTCTGTTTGTATTTGTCACCCCAAATTCTTCCTTCCCCTCCTGATGAACACCTTCTGCCCTATCTACATTTCCAGCAGAATTACCTCTTGCCGGCTCTCTGCTCCCAGATTCGAGGTCCCATCTCACCTGTACCTGCAAGAAGCAAGAGCCATCTTTACAGGGACGATCCCCCTACAGCAGCACATGCTCTGCTGGCACATCCCTTGCAGCAGTTTACGGCATGGGCACCATCCCTGCACGGGGCTGGGTCAAGAGGAGGCTGCCCAGCACCAGGGGCTGGGGGGTGCTGATGTATAAGAGGGAAAAGTCTTCGGAAAATGGAGTAGCCGGAAACAGAGATGAGTCTGCCGAGGACATGCGCAGATGTCTCCAAGCCTTGTCACCACAGATGCTACTCCTGAACATGATGGCACAGCAGCTCTCAATCAAAAAGCTGGAGGATTTATCTTCTTTCCCCTTTTTAATGTGGGCAAAACAGCATTCCTTCCCTCCTCCCCCCTAGTTTTTCTTGGAAATGGTTGAATTGGTTTAGCTGACAATATTAAAATAAACTTATCCTGAGAGAGACACAGAACCTGAAAGTCTCAGATCAAGTAATAAAAGCCTGACAGACTACAGCAATGGAAAACAGGTTCTTGTAGTTGAAGTTTTAATACTAGATGGTGCTACTTGCTCCATCTAAATATAACCCTGAGCTACATCCCAGAAGAATATCTAAGGCTTTGGCCATTTTAATTGCTCCTGTTTTCTCACTCTGGTTTTGCATGTGTGCAGATAAGACAGCTTATCAAAAACACATTAAACAAGGCTTTTACCTTGCTAATTTCATCTTTTTGGGACAATAAAGTCAGATGGGACTGTAAATGGTAGGCTGATGTGCTGCTGTGCCATGCCCCTGCCCTCTGCTTCGGAAAAACCACCACCACATCCACTGACTTGCAGACACACGCTCCATCGGGAAAGATAAAATTCATGCACTTGAAGAGCCTTCAACAATAATGTTCACTATGATCAAATGTTAGATATTTAACGCAAAGATTCTCTAAAACAGAGGTGAAAGAGATTAGAGAATATTAATGCAAGTTGGATGTATTCAGCTCGGTGGGGCTTAATTAAGCATAGGCTAGGAGTAAGGAAGGAGTAGGGAATTAGCCAGGGCTGCCTTCAAACCATGAGTGAAAAAAAAAACCCTTCTAGAAATTCTCACAGAATGGGTGAAGGGCAAACATATTATCTAACTTCAAACAAAAGGGGGAAGGAGACAGATCTGGGGTATCATAGACCAAACACCCTTGCTTTGATATCGAATCAGACAAATTATTATTCAATCCACTTCTAAATGCTTATAACACGTGTTGATTTATCCTGGAGCAGGAGGGAGTGGGTGTGCAATCCAGGAAGAGTTTCCCTTTCCCTGCTTTCCACTTTGCACTGCAACTGCATTCCCTTTCTCTCCCCCCCATGATAAAGTCATGAGAAAACAGAAAATACAGACTTGTCAAGAACAAATTAAGTCTAATCTATTTAATTTTCTTCTTTGACAGAGCTGGGAGCATAGTAACTAGGGAGGAAAAAACAGTAGAAGTCACACATTGGAATGAGGAAAGCTTTTGATGGGTGCCTGTGATAGTCTTATATGCAAAATTGAGGCATAATTTACTCTGGGCAGGTATACAAATGCTTCAAATCCGTACTCAAGGAATAGTTAGTAAATTCAATGTCAACCTGAAAAGACATAAGGGCTGTGCCTGGGGTCTTGCTCTATTTGGTATTTCCATTAATGACTTGTAAATTAGAAGGAAGATTACAATTACAAATCTGTAGGGAGTGCTGTGAGCATTTTCAGGGATTGCAATTAGAATAAAATCTTAATAAATTAGAGACCCAGTCTGAAATGAATGACTGAGATTCAATACAGGCAGGTGTAAAAAACCATGTTGAAGAAGAAGGATGAAATGCAAAAGTACAAAATTGAGTGGTACAGCTGGGGCTCTGGGGCTAGAGCCACAAAAAGAGAAGACATCATCCCTACTCAGTGATCTTATAGGCCTTTTCCAACCTTAACAATTCTATGATTTTATGGTAAGAGCAGTGCAGGGCTTAGCACACGCAGGCAAATATACCTGGAGACATATTAAGAGGAGCATCACATGTCAGACTCTTTACTCCTCTCAGCCCTATATCCAGTTTGGGCCCCACCTCAAGCAAGATGCTGCTCACTGCCACTTACTCACAGGAATGATAAAAAGCTTAGCCAAGTGTGACCCTTAGAGAAGAGAATACAAGAAGCGGGCTTGATCAGCTGAAAGAAGAGGGAAGAGGAATGAGGGTGAGAGAATGAGATGATAACAAGTTTTAAATATGTCAGGCTGCTAAAAGGCAGTGATAATTTTGTCCTTCTCTCTGCGGATGTGAAAAACCAAAGGGACTGGCTTAGAAGGCAGCAAGGGAGATTTAGGTTAGATATTAGGAGGAACTGTCTAGCCATAAAGATAGTTATCCACTGTTTATGCTGGGAGGCTGTGAATCTCCATCAATACAGGTTTTCAAGAACAGAGTCAACTAAGTTCTATTAGAAATGGTGCAGATGAAGCAGATCCTACCCTCAGAACCAAGGGTTTGGGATGGAAACTAAACCTTCTGATATTTCTCCTCTTTATCCCCCCAAAAAAGTTATTGTTTTGTTGTCATGCCCCATACATTACCGAGAAAATCAGAACTCTTAGGTACAAGTCTTCCAGTCTTATAAATAGCCACATCACCTGAATTACAATGTGGCTTTCCCCTCTCCCCCACTAAAACTGTCCTTGCACCCCCTTTCCCAACATCCTCTGCACTGCAGGGAAGAGTGAGGGGCACGCCAAGGGGAAGCAGGCCTGGCACAGGGGTAGGAACAGAAACTTTCCTCTCCTCCAGGGATGGGAAGGACAGGGAGCCTGAGACACAAGAGACACACTACTGCTCAGGAAGGATCCTGAGCAGAGAAGAGGCAGCGGGTGAGCTGAGTGGAGGCACCAGAACAGGGCCCTGACCAAAGAACTCATATCAGATCATAGGTAGGCACCAAGAAAGCTTCAAGAAAGCTCCCATTACAGTCAAAGTACACCGTACTAAAGGCTTCAAAGCCGCTACTGCTAAATGCATAATCATTTCTACATGGGAGGAAGATGTGCCAAAGTCACTGCTGGAAGATAAGCCAACTTTATGCTGGCTCTGCATGTCTTCCCAGGCCAGTCTCTCCCATTCATCTCAAAGAATATAAAAAGAAATCTGTGAATTTTTGTATTTAACCCTCATTACCTGTGGGCAGGAGAGTTCATATTTTTTCTCTAACACAAAGATTCACAGACAGTGAAAATTACAGCTCACATCTTCTTTGCATTCTTTGAGCAAAAAGAAATCACTGAAGGAACCATGCTAGAGAATAAATTAATGATATGATGTGTCTCCAATAAAATTAGGAAGTGGAGAGGATGAGAGGAGCAAGTCTTAAAGAGTTTCTTTAACTCTCAGAAGGTAGTTATTCCTGTCTTATATCTCACCATGCAGATACATCTGCAAACCCCCCACCCTGGCATGAGAGAGAGTGCTCTCCAGTTGCTGCCAGCCCCATTTGTTATGAGATTTCACAGTCCGCTTTCTCAGACTTGCCAAGAAAAAATGGTAGAGAATGGTAGAGAACTAGATTATTTTTTTTTAAATATTAATTTAAAAAATTAATGGTGTTTGAGTATTGGGTTCACACAATGCTGAAACACGTCTGACTGCGCATGGATGGGAGTCAGTATCCGAAATAAGCTTGATTTTTAAATATTTCATGGACCAATCCAGCCCTGACCAAGCACTGATTCACTGAGGCTCATAAGCATCCAAAGGCATAACAGGGAGAGAGGATACATCCAAGAATGCACAGATACCACTGTTTGTATTAGCTGGTTTTCAAAATGTCAACAGCTTGCTTCCACCGATGACAGAGCAGCGCATTACTCCACTGAAATTGGTCCAGATTTTTTTCAGAGAAGGAGCAATTGTAAAAGAGTACTCACTGCTACTCTGTGCTCCAGATATAACCAGTCCTTACACCAATTGGCAGCATATGGTGTATTTCCTCAAATGACAGCTTTTGTTTGTCACAACAGGAGAAGAAAATAGTACATTTATTAAACAAAGCGTAATTAGTCAACTCTTTTCCTCCCTAAAAGGAACTGCAGAAGTGGATATTTTTTAAGACTCAGATGAATGTTTCCATACTGTTTACAGTTTTGTATGGAGAAATCCACTCTGGTGGCACAAAGCACAGGGAATTACATTTGTTGCTCATATCTTAAAATCAAGATATTATGGTCTAATCATCCCACCTAAAATACCTATGGGCAGAGTGCTAATAAGCTACTCCCATGCTAGGACTACATGGGTAAGTATGATTGTTTGTATTTTTTTAATAGAAAAGCTCTTCATCTGTACAAGCTAAAAAGAAAAGGGAATAAAAAAAAATCTCAATAATAACTGTATTAAATCTTTCAAAGCACAATTTTTTAATAAGGGATCTATCACACAGCTGAACTTCTTTGAGGTGACAGTGACATGACTTATAGAGCTTGGGCTCTGTGATCAAAAGGATTACACGCATTAGCATCCTACTAATCACAGCAGGACAGGCCGGCCCATCAGGCCAGGACTCATGGAGGAGTGATCCGTAAACAAACACTTTCTCCCGCTCACAAATGTGGCTGGGAGTGGAGGCGTTCCAAGGTTGGTGTGGTCTTCTCCTCTTTCAAAGAGATAAGGATTGTGTCTGCTGGAGTAAATAAATTCTCAGCATAGTCTTACACATCTGTTTGTTTACTCATTTTCAGACACTATCATCCTCTCCTGTGCGTTATCCCTTTTATATTACCCTTGTACTTATAATCAAATGCCCTCTCTTCTGGATTGACCCTCTGCTTCTTCCTGTATTAAGATGCCTTTGATCTTTCTTCCTTGGATCTGTGTGTCCTGACTAGTAGTCTCTGCAGGGTTTCTCCCCGACCCCTTGCTCTACCAGAAAATAAATGCCAAAAGAGTATTTTTATGCATTAGCATAGAAAAAAAATAAGACAGATGTTTGAGAAACGCCCACAAAAGTGCCGCTGTGCTGCTGAGGCGCTGTGTGTGCTGGGCAGGGCTGCCCCACCAGTAAGGTAAGCCCAGGCTGGTGAGAAGTGACCCAGCTGCTGAGCACAGATAAGGCCCCTGGACCAGCAAGGTGAGCAGCCATGATCACAATGCAGGCAGACAGACCAGCCTGAAACTTCAGAAACGGGCTGTTCGTTCTTCCCCGTTCGCCACGTTCTTGGTGACTTGCAGGGTGCCCTCAGCACTTCCAAAAAGCAGAACCCAGCCTTTAACTTTTTTCTTTTTCTCAACTAGCTGAGATTTCAGAGCGCCTTCCCTTGCCCCACAATTTGAGACAGTCCAAGTTATGGCTGACAAATTCTATTAATATCCTAACTGTAATACTCTTAGGCAAAGAGGCTGCTGCTGCTGCTGCTTTTTGTTCCCTGCAGGCACTGCCAATACCAGAACTGAGGGTTATTTCTAGGCAGATGTGAAAAGATGCCATCAGTTCACATAGAGACCTTAACAATCACATCACAACTGCTGAAAGGCTGACCAACCCCTTCCTTCATAGCTGGAACTGGTGAGTAAGTTTCCCCAGCAAGACCAAGTCCACTGGCCCTTGAAACAAAGCACAATAGCAAGGTTGCAGAAAGTGAGATAACCCTTTCCACTCAAGAAGTAGAAAACAACATCTGTTAAAAAACAAATAAACTGGTGTAATGGCTTCAGCAAGAGACCCAGAGGATTTTAGAGATGAAGCTTGTGGCTTGGTCAACACATTGTGAACAGCAAATTACAAGAGAACAATTGTTTCATACCAAGCTCTCCCACCCCTGAACTCCCTCAAGGTTAATTAAGATGGCCTCTGGCCAAATTAATTAGAAGGGAAGATTTGGGCAGGACTTTGCTATGCACTCGTAACTAGTTCCAAGGTGACCAAGAAGTTCAGAAATGCCTCACCTTCCAAATAGAGTTTGCTTGGCAAAAAACAAGCTCAGATGTGCCATGTCATTTCTCTGACAATCAGGAGAAACACTTAAAAGCAATGTTTCCCTAACTAGCAGCTAAGGCAGAAGAACTTTCTGCATCCTTCCCACTGAACAATATGCCCTTGTTTATTTTCTGTGTGCTTTTTAGGTCATAAGAGGCCAGTGAAATTATGCATCTAAAGAACAATATAGCACTGTAATATGCCACTCGATACACACAGCCTGGCAGACCCTGAAAGATCCATCTTTTCCAAGAGCTAGCAAATACAGGTTGCAGCATGGAGAAATACTGATCATCATCATAGGAAGAGAGGCTGCAGAAGGGCCCAGCCTTCAAAATGACAGACTAAATAGGTATTTTAGTTGGTATTCCAATATGCCCTGATGGTGCAGCTTAGGAGACTATCCTGCCTTGAGTGGCACAACAGTGCCCAGCTTCTGTACTCCACAGCAGCAGTTTGCTTCAACTTCCTACATACTCCTGCTGCCTTCAGCATCCTTGGAAAAAGGAATAGCTGGCAGGACCACACTTTTTTGCTCCAAGTAGTACCACAGTGAGTGACAGAACTACAAGAGGATAGTAGGGTAGGGCAGACTAGCCTCTGTGATTACAAACCAAGTGCTGGCACAAATTAAGGCTCTTGCAGTGGCTGCATCTCTGAACTGCAGAGCCCTTCTCTGTCATTAATCTGATATTGCTTAGTTTGAAGCTGAAAGGTTGCTATTTTCCATGTGTCTGTTACCCACAAACAGCAACAGCATTTCTCGGCAGAATCGGATCTTCTGAAGTAACAATGAGAAACTGCTTCAGCTCACGCAAAGAAGTGCATTTGAATACTTTTCAGCAGGACACAATTCTCATTGTCACTAGCCAAGATTTAATGGCTTGACTGTGTGGATCAGACCGAGTACTTAGAACAGGAACATCTTAAAGACATGGACTGAAGTAACTTAACATGTAAGGTCCATGCCATTAAAAACCCATTATTCTCAACTCTAGACCAGATAAAAAAGAAAGGGAAAAAAACAAAACAAAACAAACACCACCATCCTTAATAGATGCAAGAGTCCTTTGGCACAGATCCAGTGGCAGACTAAGGCCATAATTTGCAATTCTGAGGCAATTATGAAATGACATAACAGCACAGATCTCCTTCTGACAGAACAGCTGGGTTTTTGTCTCCTTTGCAAAAGAACATGCTTTAAAACAACCACCAAAAAGGGGAAAACCCCAAAGATGCATTTGACTGCTGTGTAAATACCGGAGTACGGATAAACACCAAGAGGGGAGGCACTTGTCTGAGACCCTGATGCCATATCCTGGCGGGTCGGAGGGAGCCGGCCCCGAGCCGCAGCCGGTGCCCCGGTCCCGGGCGCAGGGGACCACAGCGGTACACGGAGGGGAGCAGCTCCAGCGAGCGGCACCGACCAACTTCCCTGGAACCTCTGCTCAGGGCGAGCTCCCGGGGGGATCTCGGCAGAGAGACGGGGGTCGCGGGGGAAAGAGAAGAACGAGCAGGTGCAAAGCGATGGGAACCCGAGGGACGTGCCCCCGCTGCCGCGCATCGCCGCCCGCCCCGGGACACCTCCGAGCGCCGCCGTCCTCCCCCTCCC